>PVLD010014720.1:0-25744 GCA_004027595.1 Dinomys branickii | reverse complement strand
GAGAATTCAATTTGATGTAATTTGATCTCTATTAATACACCTGGCTCATTTTTGAGACAGTGTGTTACAATTTAGGACACTAACTTAGTATCTGATCAAAGCATACAAAATAAATGCAGTGTGGTACTTAATGAAAAAAACTGGTGAAATCCAAGTAAGTGTGCAGCTTAGATAATAGTAATAAAATCTTGTTAGCTTCTGCGTTTTGATCAAAGTACCATGGCGATACATGGTAATGACTGGGGTTACAAGGAGAGTGTATAAATGAACTCTATACTAATTTTCCAACATTTTCTGTAAATCTAAAGTTATTTCAAAATTATAAATTTATTGAAAAAGATAAACAGAATAAACTAAAAAAAATTAAGAGGTATGTCCAGCTCAGTGAAAATAAATTATGTCCCCAACATTTAAGCACCATCTTTTCAAAATTAAATTCTCTTGTTCTTATTTTATTTATTCCACTTATTTCCATCGTTTATTCCACTATTCTGCCTCTCGCATACTAAGTACTACATTCCCAGCCCTATTTTGATTCTTAGATGCAATCATTCTAAGTTTGATAATGTTCACAAAGAGCTTTTCAAATGGTCCTTTTTGTCCTCAAGGGTAAAGAACTCACTAATGTATGCCTGATTTAATCATGTAACAAATGCTGAATGTGTGCTCACCAGGAGGAGGCCTGCAGTAGCCTCTGGCATCACATGTGATTCTGCTGTGGGCAGTGTGCCTCTCTCAAGCACCAAGAGGCAGGAACAGATTGACCCAGCCAGCCTCATCCTCCTGGCCACACCATGGGTTTGCTAACTCCAGCCTCAACCAATCAGTACCCAGAATTCCCTGGCAAAAGGGGTCACTGGGAATTGGGACTGATAATGAGGTATGAAAGGGGTTTACTTGCTCAGCACTTCTGGGAAAACCATGCCTAAACTAACAGGAAACACCCTCTGTTCTTCGGGATGCTACCCAGTACAGAAAACAAAATGCTGACAACTTTTGTCACTATTTTGGCACCAGAAGGATGAAACCAAGCTGAAAGGTGGGCTGGCCTTAGGTCAGACTGCCACTCAATCTCTCAGCCTCACCCTTGAAATTATAAAATGACAATAATAATAAAATGTAAATCACTGTTAAATTCCAAGGCAATATTTATATTGGTCATATGTTAAAAACTGGAAGCTGGTGGTGCATGCCTGTAATCCCTGCACTCACGAAGCTGAGGCAGGAGGATCACTGTGGGTCAAGGCTAGCCTGTGCTACACAGTGAGTTCAAGACCAGTCTGCACTATGTATCCAGACCCTGTCTCAGAAAAAAAAAAAAATCCTAAGCATTGAAAGATGAAATCTCCAAAACTACAATGCCCAGTGGGGAAAAAAAGAGGGGGTGTGTGTGAACAAGTAAAAGGCAGAATTCCGGGACAGCAGTGGATTTCCTGTCAGGAGGTGTTTGTGTCACAGTCAGGTGCAAGGAATACCTAGAAACCAGGTAAAGCATTACTTTGGGCTTGTCTGTGAAGGATTTCCAAGGACATCGGTGCAAGTTAAGCTGCATCCTTAAAAGATACAAATTTCTTGGGACCCCATCAGCTCTTCTGTGGACTGCACGTGCAAGGGTGACCTATCTTGGTTTTTTATCCACCTGTTGAAAGACTGAGGTTGTCTGTCACAGTATTTCAGATGACCACAGTGAAAAGGCTGGGCACACACCCTGACCTACCATTTAGACCTTTCTCTTTTGACCCTTTCTTTGTGAATAGGGTTCACATGCTCACAGCTGGTATCCTTGTACACATGTCACTCTTGCACCTAAGTGCTCCCACTTGGCCAGAGTGCATGTGCCTGATTCCCAAACGCGTGTGTGCCCAATTCCCATTCTGTAAAGTGGCCTATGAAGTGCTACGTGTCCAAGCGTCTCACCTCAAGGCTGAGCATTCGCCCTCAGCAATCTCCCTCTCTCCTTGCGGCGCCTGATTTCTGGTGCCTGAATCAAAGCCAGGACTGGCGCTGGCCGAGCAGGCGCTGTACGGCTGAGCTGTACTCGGCCCGCTGTGCCTTTTCGCTTGCTCACCGCTGCCGCCCCCCCTTGCTCCTGGCCCAGGCTCCACAAACTGTGCACGTTGAAGGCGGCTCCACACCCTGGCCCCAGGGGTTCCCTCCACCTCACTCCTGCCGCCACTGTAACCCCCATCTCACGGCCCGGTCCGCTGCAGGACTCTCTGAAGGAGCACCCACAGCCACTGCATGGTCTCTAGGTCTGGGTTCCCCTCGGATCAGAGAGTGGGGACCCCAACTCCTCCACGGCCTGAGTACCTCAGGGAGTATGGTAAGACCTGGTGAATAGAATCTGCACCTTTCCAGGCTGGCCCAGGGAAGCTCTGTGTCTTCCAGGAACCTGCAGCCTCCCACGCACCTACTATCCAGCCTCCAGAACCATGAGAAAGAAATTTGTGGGAACTACAAACTACCCCATTATGGCGTTTTGTCACAGCAGTCTAAAATGACTGAGATAGTTATCCTTCTAAACAAATGAAACACCAGCCAGGCCTGGCAGTACATGCCTGTAATATGAGCACTCAGAAGGCTGAGGCAGGAGGATTTCCTTGAGTTCAAGGCCAGCCTGGCCTACAGAGTGAGAACCCTGTCTCAAAAAAACTAACAAAAATGCTCAATAAAGGAAACACCACCAAGTTACTTCCCTCTCTCAAACTCTGCAGTGATTTGACAGTGTGTGAGCTCACCCATCTCACTCCCTTGACCCAGTCTCCTCTCTCTTTCAGGGGTCACTGCACACTGCAGGCACCGCAGTACTTCAAATTCCAGTCTGCGCCCAGCCCCAACCTCGTCCACTGTGCTCCTCCATGCCTCACATCCCAGCGTACTTAGCGGATGTGTTCAGTCCCTACTGTGTGACGGCCAGCAGTGGAGACTGCCTCTCTCCAGCCTGGAGGAGTCCTAGTCTAATGGTGAAATACACTGTAACCAGGCAAAACCCGCAGGGGCTGAGGCAGAATGTCCTCCCCAGGGGTAGCATTTGAGTCTATCTATACTTTACTACAGATCTCCTATTTCTTTATAAACCAAACTGATTCAGAAGTTGCTATTTTTAATTTTATTTTGGCATAGCTACAAGTTTTGTTCAGAACTGCTGTCTTTACCCTACATTTCCTCTTTCTAAAATTCATGACCCTAGCAAAACACAAATCAAAGTCAGCATTCCTGAGCACCCGCCCACCCACCCTGCCCCAGAGGGCAGGCCTGAGCCTTCTTCTCTCAGCCCCAGATGCAGCACTCAGAGGACTTTCCAGGCCTTCCCGGGCCGACTCAGGGCAGTGGGACTGGCTGAGCCCCATCCCCCTTGCAACTCCCTACCGAGCGCAGGGCAGGCCCACAGGAAATGCTTACATGTTTAAAGGGCAAAACGTCACACTTTAAAGGTAAAGTACACTCATTGCAAACTTGTATGCACTTTTTGAACAATAACTGAGCAGTATTTGTGAAAACATTCCCCCCAGTATTGGGGATTAAAACCAGAGCCTTCTCACCAAGCTGCACCTTATATCTTCTTTTTTAAACAGGGTCTCACTGCGGCACGACCTTGCCCAAGGTGGGCTCCCACAGAGCTCCCATTGTGCACCACCACACCCAGCCTGCGCAAACTGGAAGGTCTGGAAGTACCACTTTTCACTAATGTTTCAAAGAAATCCGAGTAGTGTGCAAAGATAAAATGTCTTATTTTAACATTAGCTATAGTTACTAAAAATTATCAAGTCTCAATGACCATTAATACAAACTGTGGCACACCCCTAGCGAGGAAGGAGCATAACAGTTGTAGTAAAATTTGGTGATTTATTCTTAAAAAGAAAAGCAGTATTTTTTATAGCATAGAGAAAAGCTTCTCTAAGAACATGTCTACCTCTGGGGCACAGGACTGTCCACAGGAAAGAGAAGCCACTTGTTTTTAAACTTCTTGTCACTGAATTTGTTGCAGAGTTTTGTTAGTTTCCTATGTAAGAAACTGAGATTACACTTTTCTGTTTTTAACCAAAATAAAATTCACCAATCTATTGCCAGCACCTAGAATAGTCATGTGGCAAGCACCCTTGTCAATATTTGTTGCATGAATCATAACTATACAATTATAAAATCAGTTACTGAAAAAAGTATCAGCTGCTTCACAAACTCACAAAGGGAAAAAGATTACTTCAAAACATCTACTAAGTTTGGCTCCCAATTTAAATGAGTTATAATTTTTTAAGTAATTTTTTTTTGTACTAGGAATTGAACTCATGACCATGTGCTTGTCAGGCAGGTGCTGTGCCACTGAACTGTATCTCTGCCCCAAAAATAAATTTTTAAGGAGCACACAAATACATCACATAAGCAATCTTCAGACTTGTACAAAGTTTACCCAAAAAGGAGTTCTTCCAAATTCGTTTAATTCACAATCTGTAGTCTGGCACATGACTGGCCATACATCCAGCATGTTCTCATACTGCACACTCCCTTTTTCTCTGGAGATTGGAACTACTAGCAGGGAGGAGGAACCATCATTTCTACTTTTTTTTTCTGGTCTTTTTCAGACGGTCTGTGTCGTGCAGACTGGCTTCAAACTCCAGCAATCCTCCTGCCTCAGCCTCCTCAGTCTGGATTACAAGTGTGCGCCACTGTGCCTGACTATCACGTCTACTTTAAACTTATCACTGAATTTGTTAGCATCTACGTAACCTTTTCAAAATTTAAAACACAAACATGATCAATAAGTAATAAAGACATATATAGTTGAAAACTTTAGGGAGGAAAATACAGAACCCCTAATGAAAGAAAAATAAATGGGCAATGAGCCTGAATTTTGATTTAAAAGTGCTCTCCGGAGTCTAAGACAAGAGGATCGTTGCAAGTTCAAGACCAACCTGGGCTACAAAGTGAGCTCAAGGCCAGCCTGAAGCGCATAGAGAGATCCTGTCTCGTAATGACCCCCCAAAAAGCTTATGTTTGCAAGGAGTTAACTTTTAGCTTGGACACCTGAAGCCAACTTCTTTTTCTCAGAAGGCCCCAATCAGCATTTGCTTGCTAATCTTCACACCCTAAATGAACGCCCAGAAGAGGGTGGGCCTCGCTGAGGCCACGCAGGGAAGGGACTACACCTGCACGGACAGGGAAGGTGCCAGGGTTTCAGTCTTAGATAAAACTCCGGGGAAACAGCTTCTAACAGGTTCAAGTTCGTTTTGGTTCTTCAAGAAAATAACAGGATATTTAACCACTGTTAACACTGCGGGCCGGCCTGGTAGTACAGATGATGGGGCCTGGCTGGCTCCCTCCGAGGCTTCCTCTCACCGAGAACACTTTAGGTTTGGGACATCAGACCAGGGTCTCCGAAACTGGAAACCCACTGCAACCTGCATGTGTCCCCAATCACTGCTTTAAACGGCAACCCTTCCTCTCAGAGTGTCTGGGTCTTCACTGTGCAAACGCAACGGCTGGAACAGACTGCCAGCGAACACCGACTGCGTCCGCAGAGAGAGAAGCGCTACATCACCCGATGAGGCGCCGGCGCCCAGGCGAGGGCCGTCGGACAGGTTTCCGGGGCCGCGCGTCCCGCGAGCCCGAGGCGCGCGCACACACCAGGCCCCTGGGGCGGCCGAGGCGCGGGCGAGTCCAGCGCAGAGCGGCGATCGCCTGCCTGGCGTGCGGAGGGGCGCAGCAGCCGGGCCGCGCCCTGCTGTCCAGACCCGCGAGCCGCGAGGTCGGGTCCTGGGAGGCGCCCGGAGCGGCAGGTGAGGCGAGGGCAGCGCCGCCGCACCAACACTGCACCTGACCGGGCCGCGGGCCCGCGCCTGCCCTCCGGGGCTGGGAGCTGGGACGAGGGGGCCGGGCCGGACCGGGCCGGACCGGCGGTCCCACCCGCGTACGCGCCCGCCCCGGCTAGTGACGCGCGGGCCCCGCCAGCGCTGCAGCCTGGGCCAGCGGAGCCGGCGCGGGGCGGCCCGGGCCGGACGGGGCAGCGCCGGCGTGGCGGGAGAAGCAGGCGCAGGAGCCGACCAGGCGGGGACCGGGCGGCCGCGGCGGCGCCTACCGTGTATCCACGCTCCAGGTCGCTCTCCTCGTAGCGAAAGGACGGGATGGACACCTCCATGGCGCGCCGCGGAGGGCAAGGGGCGGCAAGGCGGGGCGGAGCGGGCCGGGGCGGGCCGGGGCGGGCCGGGGCGGGGCAGAACCACGCCCGCTCAGGCCCGAGCCCCGCCCCTTCCCCGCCCCTCTGCCCGCGTGCCCCCGCCCCCCGCCCGCGTGGCCGGGCCGCGACCGGCCGGGCCGCGACCCCCCGTGCCGGCCCGCGGACACGGGTACTGTGTTCGGGGGTGGACACTTCTCTGCTCGCCCAGCAGGAGCAGCGGGTCCTGCACCGCCCCGAGAGCCTCGTTGCCTTCCGCGAGGCCGCCTGAGCTGGCCTGCCGCCGCGGTCCCCGGGATGCTGTCGGTACTGGGCCGGGCGGGAGACCGCGCCGCGGCAGCCCTCCTGTGGCACTGGGCCCGGGCGCCCGAGACGCCGGCGCGCAGCGTGCGCGGGAGGGGGGGGGGGCAGTGCACTGCAGGGGTGCTGGGCGCGGCGTCTGCGAGCGCTGGCTGGACGGGCCCTCTGACAAGCCGGGCGCTGATGCGCTCTTCGCTCACTTCTGTTGGCGGCAACCGTGTAGCCCAGGTTGGCCCGAACGCTGGGTGATCCGCCTGAGACACGTAACAAGACCCGGTATCAAAACCCAAAAATAAACACATTCTCTATGTAACAAAAAAACTGAAAAAAAAAAAAAAAGGTACAAAATACAGGAAAATATCTCCACAAATTTAAGGTACACAAAGTTTTATTACATAATATACAAAATGTGAGACTGAGAAAGATTATATTTTAGACTAAGATTTTAAAATCAATGTAAACCAAAGACCACAAAGTTTAAAAACGATTCAATAACCTGAGAAAAATTATACAAACTATGTTGTTTAAATGCCACACTTTTTTTAAATGGACACAGTATGAACAGGCAATTTCCACACAAATGCAGGACACCAAAAAGCTATATAAAATAGCTCTACAGAACTGTGTATCCGTATCCATCTACACATAACAATTCCTCTCAAATTTAGCAGCTTAGAGCTATAAATATCCCCCACAATTTCTGTGGAGCAGGCCTCTGAGAACAGCTGAGATTGCCTTGGAAAGATCTGCTACAGCTGTGGCCACCCAAAGCTTCAGGGCTGCAGGATCCACCTTCGAAGTGGTTTATGCCCTGGCCTGCGGGGCCCAGTTAATTGTGATTATGGGCAGAGAAGAAAAGGTATGTGCAAGAATACTGCATTGTTCGGAAGCAAATTCTATCAATGATGGGTGAATATGTTTATAGATCTGCTCCACACTGTAGTTAGAATGACAAAGAGATTTCTGGCGTAGGATAGCAACACATAACTAGTTTTAAAACTAGGATATTGTTTCCTTTTTTCTCAAACTTACTCTTTAAAGATAGGAAAGGTAGGAGAGGAATAACAAAGTATCTGTAAGCTCGGAAGCCAGTGGATAAGAAACTCTTTAGCCAGGCACGTGGCACAAGCCTGTAATCACAACACTAGGGAGGCTGAGGCAGGAGGATCATTTGCAAGTTCCAGGCCAGCCTGGGCTGCAAAATGAGCTCAAAGCCAGCCTGAACTGCATAGTGAAACCATGTCTCAAAAAGACAAAACAAGGGGCTGGGGATATAGCTCAGTGGCATAAGCGCTTGCTTGGCAAGCGCAAGGTCCTGAGTTCGATCCCTGGTACTGGAAAAAAAAAAAAAGAAGAAGAAGAAGAAACTTGAGAAATCCAAATCTTACACTGGCAGTGGGAAGATGAAAGTTGATCTGATCTGCAAATACATTAAGAAAGATTATACTTTAGATTAGATACGATTTTAAAATCAATGTAAACCAAAGACCACAAAGTTTAAAAACGATTAATAACCTGAAAAAAATATTATAAAATATGAATATTGTTGTTAAAAAGCCACATACGTTTAAAATGGACACAGTTCACGAATAGGGAGTCGGAAAAATCTTGAAAGGCTTCACAACAGGAGATAACAGGTAACCCTAAAACAGGAAGGAGGTTGTTAAAATAGGGCATGGGTGAAAGCTGAGGGTCAGAAAGCTCCCTTGCTCCCTCTGTTCTGGATAAGGCAGGAGTTGCTTCCTCTGGAGAGGGTGACTGACAGTCTTGGCACTGGAACCTGAGCATCCCAGCTGAGCGCAGGGACACAGGTACCAAAATAACAGGCCTGGAGGGCGGGGCCACATTTAATGAGGAATGCGGAGTCCCACAAAGGCAGGCGGCTACGCCTTTCCTGAAACAAGAGAAGTGTTCTGCTAGTCAGTTTTCGACTTTCACTTCTAAACAATGAGGAGACATCCAAAAACCGACAGAAATCTGAGGAATCGCCTGCATGGGAAAAAGCTCAGAAGTAAAAAAATGATTTGGAGGAAATAAAAACTGAGAGTGGAAAAGCCTCACGTCACTCGAATTCTTGGGGAGAAACGCAGCACATCTTCAAAACAGAGACAGGGATCCACAAGGAGCGAGGGCGGCAGTAACAGCTTCAGCACCGAGTCTGAGGTCAGAGCATTACAGGTGGAGCTCAGCCTCAGTGGCTTAACTAGACCCTGTCTCCAAGTAAAAACTGTTGTAAAGGGATGGGGATTCTGCGCAAAAGTCCTGGGTTCAATCCCCAGTACTTAAAGAAAAGGAACGAAAAACCAGGGCCTGGTGGTACACGCCTGTATCAATCACTGCACACAAGAGGCTGAGGCAAGAAGACTGAGAAATCTGAGGCTGAGGCCACCGTGGGCAATTTAGCAAGACTTTTTTTCAAAATAGCAAATAAGAGAGGCATTCAGTGTACGGTAGTGGGGCACTTTACTATCAAGCACGAGGCCCCGCGGGATTTAAATCCCTAGTCCTGCTTCATTTACTGTCTTTTCTTTTTTTTTTGAGACCGAGTCTTGCTATGCAGTCCAGGGTGGCCTTGAACCCATGGCAGTTCTCCTGCCTCTGCTTCCAAAGTGCTGGGATTACAAACATTATTAAAAAAATCTAAAAACATGTTTTAAAAAGCTCCCCAAAAATACAGCGAAGTGACAAAGATGAAAAATAGAGCAATAAGTCCAGAACATCCAGTATTAAAATAATGAGACTTCCACACAGAGAAGACAGATAATACAAAATAAATCGTAAGTAATATAAATGGAGAAAATTTCCAGAACTGAATCACACGCTTCTAGATTGAAAGATGCCACATAAAAGGAAAGCAGACACACGATCATTTAAAAAGCCTCTAAGATGTTTCAGGGCACTGTGGATAAAAGTGGACCCCCTGTCACCAAAGAGGAATATCTCATACACAAAATGTCAGACAAAATCAGAATGGTTTTGGAATTCTGAAGGGCAACACTGGAAAGTAGAATCCCATAGGACAACGTCTCCCAAACTCTCAGAGACGATGTTTCCAATCTGATTCCAGCCAAATGAACTCTCAAGAATGAGTAAAGTAAGGCCAGGCGTAGTGGCGCATGCCTGTAACCCCAGTACTGAGGCTGAGGCGGAAGGAGCACTGTGAGTCTGAGACCAGCCTGGGGCTACAAAGCGAGCTCAAGGACAGCCTGAACTGCACAGTGAGACCCTGCCTCAAAAAGACAAATAACAATAATAATAAGTAAAATAGTCTCAAAAATACACTTTGTAATCCAAGAGGAGAAAAGAAAGAATACTTCCTACGTGTCCTTTCTCAGAAATCTGCTCTACCCTCCAAACTGAGGAGACAAGAAAGGAGAAAACATGGCAGGTAGAAAGACCAGGGTGCAACTCTGGGGAAAGTCAGGAAAGTTCAGGCTCCCTGGTGTGCAACAGGCACAACGAGGTAACCGATCTACATCAGAGCAACACAACTCCAGGTGTTTTCTGCTTTCCATCATGCAGGCTTATTGAGCTGGAGAAACAGCTAAAGAATACACTTTCCCAACACAGAAAACAAACCAATAAAGAGACAGGCATAAGACTCACGATACAGGGAATACATCCCAGGAGGTTAGAAGCAATTCCAAAGTTGAGAGCAAGGGGAGCTCAAGCACGAGGCCAGCAGCAGCCCAGAGGGAGGAAAGACAGCAGCCCCCAGGGAGGGAGGGCGAGCAGAGCCATGGGACTGGCTGCGTTACCCCGGCGAGCTGTCCAGGGGGAACACGAACCAAGACTGTGTAACGACACCATGCCTCAGCAATCAACAAGGGAGCATCACCAAACAGAAAAAAACAAGGCATGCGTTACCTCCGGAATAAAACAGGGAGGTCCCTGAATACAAAGAAAGTCTGAGGGACTGTCACAAGCAAGAGGAGTGGAAAGATATCCTGGGTACATATATATATCCTGGAAAGGATCCCACAACAGAAAAAGGACATTAGGCAAAACTAAGGACATCTGAATAAATGGCAGAATTTAGTTTATTAAAATAATAAATCAATATGAGTTCATTAATTACAACAAATGTACCACCTAATGTGCACTGTTAATGGGGAAAATGATACACGGCATATAGGAACTATATGCGTTACCTGTCACAATTTTTCTTTTTTTTTGAGACAGAGTCTCACTATTTAGTTCAGGTTGGCCTACAACTTTCTATGATTTTTCTGCCTCAGCCTCCTAAGTGCTGGGATACAGACATATGTCACCATGCCTGACTACCCTTCACAATTCTGTGTAAATCAAAAACTAAGATTTATTTTTAAAAAGTCACAATTTAACGCACTGCAACTTTAGCTGAACCTGTATTCACACAGGTACAATACTGCACATGTTGAGTCCTGGTCAGACCCAACACTGTAATGTAGCTGTGTGGAGGTGGGCAGTGTGCAAGGCAGCGGCCGCGGAGGAGGTCTAGGGTCACTACTGTGCCACAGAAGGGACACGAAGGTGTGCAACGACAGACAGAATGGCTAAACACACAGAGGTTGTCTGGGGAAAGGAGCTGGGGAGCTGGGGACGTGGCCACAGAGCCGCTGCACCTGTTATTGAGCCTTTTCAAATGCTAGCTTTATTTAATACGCACACATATTAATTTGGTAAAATAAACTCTAATTTAAAAATCAGAAGATGCATAATTTTTTTATGTACCAACAATCAAAAATTTCTCAAAATATTAAGAAGTCAAAAAGCAAGTTTTAGCAAGTTTTAGCAAGTTTTAGGTGGCACATTCCTGTAATCCCAGCACTCACTTGGGAGGTTGAGGCAGGATGATCACTGGAAGTTCAAAGCCAGCCTGGGCTACAAAGTGAGCTCAAGGCCGGCCTGAACTCTACAGCAAGACCCTGTCTCAAAAAGACAAAAAAAAAATTGTGAGACTAAAAACAAGTAAGTTATAGATGCCTCAAAAATAAACTTAAGGGCGTTTACTAAAAACCATAGGCAGTTGTTCCTGGTGACCTTTTTTCTTTTTTTTTGTCCTGGCAATTGAGCCCAATCCTCACGCATGCTAGGCAAGTGTACTACCATGAAGCCACATCTCCAGCCCGTTTTTATTTTTAGATGAACTCATTAAATTACCCAGGCCTGCCTCAGCCTTCCAAGTAACTGGGATTACAGAGTTCTGCCATTGCACTGGCCAGCTCTCCCTAAACAAGTGCTAGCCCGCCGCAGAGCCCTGTCATTTCTAAACCAGGCCTCTGCCACCCGCTGCCTTGCTGTGAACTCACTGCCAAGCCTATGCTCACCCGGTCTGCTCCTGAGCTCCTGCTCACTCTCCTTCACTTCTGTGCAGCCTCTCGTCCTCTCCTCAAAATCTCTTCCTCCTTCACACTCTTACACTTTCAGCAACTTCCGACATGAGAGCCGGCACTGTTTTAGGTGTTTGTTTTGATAGTCCAGGTTGGCCTTGAACTCAGTATGTAGCCCAGGCTGGCCTCAAATTTGTGGCAGCCCTCCTGCCTCAGCCTCCTGAGTCCTGGGATTACATGTTTTCTGATGGTTAAAGAAAAGATACTTTCCCTTCGGTTGGCTCTGTAGTAAATTCACGATTTCCAAACACATTTGAGAATCCATACTCGGCACTTCTCTTGCTCATCTCTTTTTCCTAAGCACACGCCACTCTTTCAGCTTCTAATCTATGCTGGCCCAACAACCCACTTTAATGCCGTGATACCTATAATCTTCACCTCCAAACATGCTTGTTTTCCTTCAACTGAAGACACACCCCTTTCATTCGCGTTTTGCTTTTTGAGTCGGGTTCTATGTAGACTGGCTCTCCAACTGCTGACCGTCCTACCTCAGCTTCCTGTGTGGTGGGACTGCAAGCACCCACCACTGCGCCTGGCTGCCCCACTTCTGTGGCACTTTCCACCTGACTTACTTTTCTTTCTCATTGCTGAGACAAAATACCTGGCACCCAGAACTAAAGGATGAAAGGTTTATTTAGCTCTCAGTTTATAGAGGTTTCAGTGTACAATTAACTGGCTCCACGGCAGGGCTGCATGACACAGTGGCAACAGTTGAAGGTGGCAGGAGACAGCAAAGACAAGAAAAACCAAAGGGGAAAGGGTAAGACTCTTTTCCTCCCTTACGTTGTGTCCAGGTCACCCCCCACGTAGCACCCACACCATCTCTGTGCCCTCCTTTTGTACAGGCTCAGGATGTTTTCAAAGTGAGGATCCTGGCTCCCTGCTGAGTACCTTAGTTAAGCTTTCAAACAGTGCATCAACCATTATATCCTAGAGCCAACCACCCTAGGGCATGTCCTCTACATCCTATGATGTAGAACTTAAGTTAAACTGCAGTTTCAGCGTGATACAATTTATCAACCATAACACCGACTTTGCTGTTCTTCCCTTTCCAGTAAGCACGCTGTTCTCAACATGAAGACAGGATGAAACTTGCCTGTCCCGTTCCCTGGTCTCCTCTATGTCTACTGCTATGGCTCAGGCTCTCAGCACGCGGCTGGGCAGTTTGCAAACCCACAATTGCTCTCCTGATCTTCTCACTGTTCCTTCATCGGATTCCTGTCTTCCTTAGGCTTCAGCACACTCAAGGCTCTCTCCCTTGTGCTGTACACAAATTAATTTCCTTTCCTAAGTAACTATCACAATTCTACCTCACCCTTTTTTGTCTCTAGGCTTTTGGAGGTCTCTTAACATTTACTGACCACACTTCCTTAAATCCACTGAGGTTTCCCTACAAACTAATCCAAGAGCAAGAGCTCTTCCCCTCAAACCCCACCCTCAGCCCCAGCTCAGGCAGCACATATCGGGCACATGACTTGGGAAGGAGACTTTTTCTTGAACACATTTAAACCACAGTCAAGGGTCAGTCTACTGTTTTGAAGAAGCCCTAAAACTTGGTGAAAGGAAGGAAGTGCTTTGCTCAGTGCACTGTATAAATAATGCTCCTAAGCACTTGCAAAGAAAATCCTACCAAGGATGAGGACTTCATGCTTTATAGGTAAGGAAACTGAAGTTTTAGGAAAAACAAACTTGCTCCTGGTCACTATTTTAGGTACTTGCAGGATTAACTACAGGGCCTGGGTGCCTCTGCTCTCAGCGTCCTATTATATAGTCTCAGCTATAACATGGGAGTTTCTATAAGGAGCTGTACATAGCAGCATTGACTGAAATACCAGCACTCCTGTGGCATGAGGGTCATGATTTGAAGACCAGCCTGGATTACACGAGCCCTGTCAGAAAAAAAAAAAAAACCACAAAAACCAAAAGAACCTAGTCATGCCTCAAAACATGTATACTAGTCAAAGTAGGCCACACAGCAATAAGACGCCAATAAACACTGTCTAAAAGGAACAAATAGTTACTAAAACCCTATTTGGAGATCAGGAGGTTCCTTCCTTCTGAGAGACATATTTAAAGGGAAAAAATTTAAATGCAGATTTTACATTTGGCCTTAAAATTTAAGGGATGGGTAAGATTTAAACAATTGCTATGAAAAGGAAAAGCAACATCACCAAAGATAGCTCAAGGATATTACTACCAACACAGCAAAGCAGCACATATTAAGGGTAAAGCACGCTTATAGGACCGGGGCTTCAGTGATTAAAGCAAAAGGTGAGTGAAGGTAGAAGTGCTGGGATTACAGACATATGTCACCATGCCTGACTACCCTTCACAATTTTGTGTAAATCAAAAACTAAGATTTATTTTTTTAAAAGTCACAATTTAACGCACTGCAACTTTAGCTGAACCTGTATTTGCACAGGCACAATACTGCACATACTGATTCCTGATCTGACCCAACACTGTAACCTAGCTGTGTGGAGGTGGGCACAGTACAAAGCTCCAAGTTTATTTCATAATGTATTTCATCTGAGAAATGGTGTTAAGGAGTAAGTAGAAGGTACGAACCAAGACAGTTAAGGGAACTGGAGACCAGAGTTTGGAGCATCCGGACCCTACTGGTAGACTGTAGGGGGTCCATTGAAGATTTTTGAACATACTGCTGTACCAACAGCTCTTCATGAAGATTATTTAGCAGCATGGCAGTAGTACAACTGGCAAAGTGGAGACAGACTATACATTATACTATTTCAGATTTAAGATTATTCTGATCTCCCCCCACCCTACTGGGAATCAAACTCAGGACCTTGCATTTGCCAGCCAGGCACTGTGAAACCGAGCTGTATCCTGGTCCTGAGATCCTGATGCTTGCACACAAACAGTAGAAATGTGATGGGATATCCCAGAACACAATCAGCTCTAGTGGTCTTGTTGGGGACCTCAGATACAGAAGACTGGGAAACCTCTTGAACTGAAATGTACCTGCAGATATAGCTCAGCAGCACAGGGCCTACCTGGCAAGCACAAAGTCCTGAGTTTGATTCCTGGTACAAAAAAACCCTTAAAATTTACCATCTAAGTTTGGTTGAAAAGCCTGTTAGCCTACATGCATATATATTTACATATAAATTCACATATCACATGTGGATATACATATAATGAGAACATTTGAAGTGAAGATCTGGAAAATAAAATATAGGTTAAAATCAAGATAACTTGAGACTTGACTATGGAAGAAGGAATTTATTAGGTAACTTTGTTAAATTCTGCCTGAATTTAACTTTCATCGAAGTTACATATATACACATATATAAGCCTTTTCCCCCTCAAAGCACTCCTTTAGAATAACCCATTAACTTGCCTTTAAAAAATAATTTTCTACATATTAACAGGTGAGTAGTTTCACCTTGATTGATTCTAATTACAAAGTTTCCATTTTACCCAGGTAAAATATTTAAAAGTACTCTACAGAAAACTTTTGAAATGTGACATGAGAAAGGAAAATGAGCATTTTTAAATTTCACGTGGACTAAAAAATTACACAAGCTGCAATTCCCATTTTCTACAAGCTTTTATACTTTAGATTCTCTAGCAGGTTTGAAGAGTCCCTGTGTCCCACAAACTCAGGATTCTACACGTTCATGATTAGAACAAAAATCTTAACGTACACATTAAGAATGTTCACACCTGGTTACAGATTTACGGGGAAAAATCATTTGAGTCATTACTTAAGCTCTGCATCTACTAACCCGTATGCTCAGGCTGCTCTAATGTAAATTTCTTTCTGGCAGTAGTGATAATTTATGTGTCGTACTGAGTACCCTTACAGAAAGCGCCACAAAGCTGTGACCTGAACCGTCCCTGCAGCACCCATCTGCCTTGCTCAGTGTCTTCACGGGGTCCAGAGCAGTAAATGGATTTTCCATTTTCCTTTCTATAGGCACTGTCTACCCTAAGCTGTCCAGTATCAACAATCAATCTTTAAAATGTGGCCGGTCTGAGTGTGATGTGATGCAAGGATAAAATACGCACTATCAAAGATTTTTAAAGTACCAAATACTCCCAGGGCTACATGTTAAAATAGTATTTTGAATCTACTAGGTTAAATTAATTTTGTTCTTACTTTTTAAAATTTGGCTACATAAAATATAAAAATTATGTGATGGGATGGGGGGGGATGGAGCCCCCAGTGAAGATTCCTTAACACCATCTCTCAGATGAAATCCATTGTGGAATAAACTTGGAGCATCATTACCAACAGAGCTGAGCTCCCCCCTTGTCCTGCCCTCTGCTTCCACCTTCCCCTCTCACACTGGTATGGAGGCCTGTTTTTTAAAAACTCACATTAATAAAAACTTAAGACGCTGCCAAGGATGGCGAGTCCATTCAAAATACTCAAATATCGTGACACAGGTAACACGCACGTCCTGACTAGTGAGCATGAAATGGAGATGCCTGGTTTCTAAGCCAGTATGGAACAGTCAATGGGGGCCACTCCCCCTTCGCTCCCAGCAGCCCCTCCTTCAGCTGATGGTGCAGGGCAGAGCCTTCCCCAGGGCTCCCACCCACTCTTCGCTACCTGCCAGACTTGATCACAGACTGCCAGAGCACGCAGGGCCAAAAAGGGCAAGGCCACCCCTTATCCGGCTCGAGGGCTTACAGAGACAGAAATGTGCGAGCCTTCACAATGGTTCTACATACTACAATCAGCAACTTTAGAAGTGCTATCACTTTCCTTAGTCTGCGCATCTCTTCTTTTGAAGAAAGCTGATTACACAGAGGTATTTTATATTAAAATCCACCTATAAACAATTTAAGGAACTTGGAAATCTTCACTCTCTAGGGTATGAAGTTTAAGGAGGAGAAACAGACACTCGGGTACCGTAAGACACCATATGCACACTGTTAAGTATACGTAAAACTACGGAGTCCAAAGTCCAGTAAAAAAGGAAATCAAGCAAATGTATTTTTATGTTAGAAATCAAACTTGTAAGTGTGTTGGGTTTTTTTCTTTTTGAAACAAGGTCTGGCTCTGCAGTTCACACTGGCCTTGAGCTCACTTTACAGCCCAGGTTGGTCTCCACTGCAACGATCCTCCTTGTCAGTGCTGGCATCTCAGGCGGGCACCATCACACCCAGGATGTTTTAAGTATTTTTATTTGACTTTATTAATAGCAAGCAGGCTCTGATAGTTCAGGCAGAAAGGCACTTCAGGAATCAGGAGTTTTATGCACTTGTTTTAGATAGGATATACAAGTGATACCCTCAACATCATAGAGCTATTAAGTGACAGAAGATGAAATAAATGCACAATACAAGGTCCTGAGTTCGATTCTCAGTACCCCCCAGAAAAGAATGGGTAAGAATCCCAAATTCGGATTTTTCCACTATACTATGCTGCCTCAGTTTTTAACTTTCTATCAGATTAAAAAATATTTAAATCAAAAGAAAAAAAATTTTTGAGATAGGGTCTTGCTATGCAGTTCAGGCTGGCCTTAGCTCACTTTGTAGCCCAGGTTGGTCTCGACCTCACAAGGATCCTTCTGCCTCAGCCTCCTGAGTGCTGGGATTACAGGCATGTGCCACCACACCTGGCTAAAAAATATTTAAATTCCAATCTATAAAATGCAAATATTAACTTATTTGGAGTGAAAGCATTTTAGAGATATAAAGATTAGTGGAATGCTAAAACAAATTGTTAAAATGGTGGGTATCACGGCTGCATATGATTTACTTAACACTTCCAACATATATACTTTATACATGTCAGAGAGAGGAGGTCTGGAGCAAAGTCTGGATCTATTACTTTCCTAAGCTTCATCAAGACAAAGTACTGACCATTCAGGTACCTATCAGACATTCTAGTGAATACACCATAGCTGAATGGAAGATTCTGACCTGAATAATTAATTTATTATACCATATGTAAAATATAGCCTTGGAAGTAAAATAACTGTAGATATAAAGCTAGAACATCATTGCAGCGAGTTGCCATTCTTGGTAAGCCTGCTTTCTGCATCCTCTTTCCCCTATATATATCTTTTGGGTTTTATTGAGACAGGGTTTCACTATGTACCCCAGGCTGCCCTTGAACTCACAGTGATCCTCCTGACTCAGCATTCCAAGAACTGGGATTACAGGCATGTACCATCAGCCCAGCTTGCTCAATAACGAAGCATTTCATTTCCCCCAAAGACAACATCGAAGGATGGCATTATTTCTGTTCCCAGTTTCATAGAAGAGCAAACATTATTTTATACCTTCTGGGATTTTTTTTCTTGTTCATCAAGTCTTAATGATTTACTATGTATCAGGCACCCTTCTGGGGTCTAGCATTACACATGTTATACCTACAACAGTCTTGACATTTTAACTAGCATATACTGAGAACACTGTGATATGTTAATTTACCCAGTACGGTATCAGGGGAGTGATTCAGTCACATGTACTACATCTTACTCCTCTAGAAGGGAGATGTGGTCAGTAAGCCCAAGAAGAGGGTGTGATTTTACATATTTGTTTTGAGGTGGGGTTTTGCTATGTTGTCCAGGATGGTCTCAAACTCCTAAGCTCGAATGATCCAGCTGGCATCAGGCATGTGCCAACACACCCAGCAGCAGTAAGTGTTTTTTGAGCATCATAGTGTAACACTTATCGAGGGAAAAGAGAGAAAAAGGAGTGTTGAGTGTTTACTGAGGAAATGAGAAAGAAAAGAGGAGGAAACAAAAACATGAATAGAGAAGATATGCCCTGCACGCAGGAGGGGCCACTGCAAGAACAAGGTACAGTCAACAAGGAGTATTTTTAAGAATACTTTAAAAAAAAAGGAAGACAGGAAAGGAGGGCAGGGGGAAAGGAAGGGGAGGGGGGGCAGAAAGGAGGAAAGGGAGGGGGATGGGAACGTGGAAGGGAGGGGAGAGGAAAGAACTTTGACTATAGTCATAACTTAAATTTTCAACACCACCAAGGACTGGATACAATAAGCTAAACAGGATACCAAATGGGAAACAGCCAAGTGTGGTGGATCTCAGCACTAAGGAAACTGAGGCAGGAGGACCACTGTCAGTTCAAGGACAGCATACACTACATAGCTAGATCCTGTCTGAAAGTAAACGGGGGGGGAGAAAGCTGCCAAGGTTAAATTTCATTTTACTTCAAATTTGTGCTGTCCTTGGTTACTCATCAAATCATGCTCTATTTTCGCATGTTACCTACCACTGTGTAAACTGTGACCACTGATGACTTAGTTTAGAAAACAGCAAGGAATAAATTAAATGCATGCAACATCTCAGATTTTGCAGATAACAAAAAGGGGAAAATCCACACAATTGATAACAAACACGTAAGTTTCTTCCTAATACTTATAGAAGGTTCTTAAAACGGGTGTATTAAAACAAGCAAGGACAAGTATTATTTTCGTAATTGAGGCAATCAAGAGATAAATGGTCTTTGATTTATGGTGTTTTCGTAAGAAAACAGAAGCGTTAATCATTTTATAACATATGAGTTCATCTTTTTCTGTCAATTAAAATACTTAAGGAATCAGTGTCAATTATATACATTTAGAAAAGGTTTCTTCCTATTAAAAATATTACTAATATGTTTATATACTCAAATAATGTATAACTAATACTCCACATGGAATAGCATTTTATTACTGTGATCACAAAAGCATAATTTCTGTACAGGAATGTAAAAGTGAACATTAATAATGCAGTGGTAATTCATTTCATTGAGGGGAAACATACTACAGAACATATAAAGAAAAAATACTGTAAGACCTCCCAGCCTTGCAGTGCACATGTCAGTGCGAGTATTTCACACACAGCAGTGTTCAATTCAGCAAGTGCTGCAGAGTGTCATGCCACAGCCCACTCAACTCAAGAGAGGGTTGGGACATGCAGCTTGTAATGAAATGTCAGTGTGTGTGTGTGTGTGTGTGTGTGTGTGTGTGTGTGTGTGTGTGTGTTTATATGTAAAAACCCACATGTAATTCATAAAATAGAGTGGTTTATTTGGATGGTTTTAAGTGATTCACTGTGGAGTCAGGATGACTGGCCACATCCAGCGTTGTCTTCGGTGGACAGTCTTCCTGCTAAGCAATAGCTTTGGCCTCAGGCAGGAAAGCCTCCCAGTATTTTATCAGCTGTGGATGGGAATCAAAATAAAATATACTCTCATCAATTTCTTGTCATTTTAATGCACATATCCTATAATAACACTTAAAAATTCTACATAAAATTCTGCGTATCAAACACCAGTTAGCATTTACTAACATGTGGTTCTTTTTTAATTAATAAGATAAATAAAGATATTTATGGGGAAGGTCTGGTTCTTAAAGATCATTACTTCCTTACCTGAAGACCATTCATATAACTCATATATAAATTACTTAAAACAAATTCAATGGTTAATTTGTTTCTGACATAAACTATGTATCTTTTAAAAATCTAGTATCTTAGTTTTTTTATTTATTCAAAACTCTATGTAGAAAATACTGTTACCAAATGTTTTTAAAAATGTGCTTAAAAATACAACTCTGACCCTTTTGAACATGATGTAGCAGCACCACCCGATGTACAATATATTCACATTTCTTGTTATTGTCAGCAAGGGGATGAAATGAAACAAAATATTTGAGCAAAAAAGAAAAAAAAGGGGCTGGAAACCATTAGCTGCAGGATCATCCACAGGGTAGATTTAAGTATAAACTAAAGTTTAAAGCAAGAATAAAAGTTATGTTTAAAACAACTTCTTTGGGGCTGGGGATATAGCTCAGTGGAATAAGTGCTTGCCTAGCAAGCGCAGGGTCCTGAGTTCGATCCCCAGTACCACAAAATAAATAAATAAATAAAATAAAATAAAATAAAATAAAATAAAACAAAACAACTTCTTTGTTGGGCTGGGCATGGTGGCATGCTTACCCAGCACTGGGAGGCTGAGGCAGAAAGATGACCAAAAGTCCAAGGCCAGCCTGGGCTATATAAATGGGAGTTCAAGGCCAGTCTGAAATGCACAGTGAGACCTTGTCTCAAAAACAAAGAGGTTGCTATACTGCATGAAGCCATCTCAAGAGTTCTCCCTGCACCTCCTAAAGCTTTGTTAATGCAGTATGTATGTATGTATGTACAGCACATTTATTCGAGAGTAAAAGTGAAGAGTGGAAGAGAGACTGGCTCTGCAGAGTGAGCCTGGGCCAAGTAAAGAGAAAAATAAGAAAGATAAAAGAACACACTGCCTCTGGGAAACAGCGTGGGCTATCATGGAAAGGTACGAGGGCCAACACAATATTTCATTAAATTAAATTACATAACTGTGGGAGACAACAGAGTAAGGTTCTGAACTATAAACACATTTACATACATTATGCTGACTATATCTGAAATCTGCCACTTTTCACAATTCATGGGTGCTCTAGGAACGCAACCCCATTGAAGTTTGAGGGTGCACTGTATCACCATTCATTCTTTGTTATCACTGGCATGTATTAAAGGCTATATTAAAGGATGTATGTATTAAACTTGAAGTATAAATAAAATAGATTTGCATATGTCTTCAAACATTTTGAAAAAAAATATTTTGAAACAATTATTTGAACGTTTTCCTACTTCCTATGTATCTATTTTTCAATTTGTGGATATATCTTTGAGTTTCTCACATAAGAGAAACCGTCCAGTATTTAAGCATGCATGTCTAACTTACTCTACTTAACAATATGTTTTCAAATTGCACCTAACTGTCTGCAAAGGCACCTCAAGTTTATCTTTAAGGTGCAGCAGTACTCCACTGTGTACAAATACCACATTTTATTCATCCATTCATCTGTTAATTGACACATACAATGTTTCCAAGATCTGACCACATACTGAACTAAAATCAAAATGGATCAAAGACCTAACTGCTAAAACAGGAACAATCGACTAGAAAATAAAACAGATATTATAACTCTTGAAGACATGGGTGTAGGCAAGGACTTTCAGAACTCTAATAGCAAATAACGCCGAGAATCAACAAATGGTATTGTAGATATCCAAAGCCTCTGATAGGTGGGGCTTCTAGGAGGTGCTGGATTATGTGTGTGGTAACTCAGTCAATCCAACAACTGGTTTAGCATAGTTCTGGGAGTAGATAACAGGAAGGCCTACTCTGGGTGTGGGTGGCAACCAACCCATAGGCTTATAGCATCAAAAGAATAAAAAGGGAAAGGAAAGCTTTACTGCTGCCTGCTTGCTGCTTCTAGTCTGTCACACCATAAACTGTTTCTCCTCTGCAATGACCTGCTGCTAAAGAGCCCTGCGTTGGAGCCAGTATGGACTAAAACCTCTATTTCTACAAATTGTGAGCTAAAATAAACCTTTTATCCTTTAACTTGTGAGTTTCAGGTATTTCATCTCACCAAGAGAAACTAAATAAGACAGCAATCATATCATATTAAAAAGCTTCTGCACAGCAAACCAAGCATAAAAAGACAATCTACAGAAATGGGAAAAAAAATTCTGTCCTTGGACAGAAGACTAACATTGAAAATACATAAAGAACCAAAAAAAAAAAAAAAAAAGAAGATTCCCCCAAATCTAAAGACCCAATAAAAAAATTGCCAACCAAAATGAATAGATACATCTCAGAAGTAAAAATGGCCAGTGGGACATGGTGGCACATGCCCATAATCCCAGCACTCTGGAGGCTGAGGCAGGAGCATCACCATGAGTTTGAGGACAGCCTGGGCTACGTAGTGAAATGCTGTCTCACAAAACAAAACAAAACAAAACAAAGCAACCCATAAATGGCCAGTAAACACATAGAGAGAGTGTTCAACAGTGCTGGCCATTAGAGATATGCAAATTAAAACTCTACTGAATACCATCTTAACCTAGGAAGTTTATAGTAGCACAATTTAGAATAGCTAGATGTTGGAAACAGCATGTCTATTTCTTATTCTTCTTGAGTTTAAAAGCCTATTTCATTAATTATCTGCTTTTTTTTTTTTTTTTTTGCGGTACTGGGGATCGAACTCAGGATCCTGCGCTTGCTAGGCAGGCGCTTATTCCACTGAGCTATATCCCCAGCCCCAATTATCTGCTTTAAAATGAAAAAATATGCCACAAACAAGTTCCAGGAATTTATTAAATTAGCTTACCTGTTGCTGTGTTTGTACTAATGATTCTAAGTACTTGATGATAACAGTTTTAAAATCCTTCACTCGTTCTTTCTGTTAAGTATAATACATGCCAAAAGCGTGTTAACAGAAAAATAAATTTAATTTCACCATAAGATTGTACCAAAATATGACCATATAAAGAAAAATGAAAATTTTATACATGCCTCAAATCTTCCCACTTCTTTTCGAATTGTTTTAGAGATCTGTTCAAAATCTCTTTCTCCTTGTTGTACTTTCGCCTCCCACTAACAAAAACAAACAGAAGAACAAGTATTTCATTTCCTTGACAAAAATACTATAATATTAGCTGTGTGGCATTCATTCAGTTTAAACATAATACCTACGAAGACTGAGAAACCAACCAAGCACCGAAGCTCCACCTTACTCCCTCCTGGTAAAATGCACACAAGCCTGATTTCCATTAATATTTTTCACTGCTAGATTTCCTCAGATTAGAATACTGCAATACTTAAGGAACTGCAAAGTCCATAGCTTAATTAGATATGATCCAGAGGAAAATTTTAAGCATAAAACTCACTATCAAATAAAACAACAGTATTGCTGTATAATCGTTGCATTTTTGTAACAGTATTTCAGAATATATTCTTAATACTCATTTCAAGAACATGTTCATTAACTATATTCCTGTGGAAATACTTTAAAATAAGAAAATGACAACATTTAAAAAGCTTTTTTATAATGGTATAAAGAGTAATTTTAAAAAAAGTAGAATTATGGTATACTGAAAACCCATCGTTTAAATTCAGTACAGAAACAACAAAACGTGATTAGTGACCAATGGAAGAGCTAAAATAAAGTAACTAAAGATTTAAGCAATGAAATGGTATTTTTCTCATTGTGTAACCAAAACACTGGTACATACTCTTCAAAGAGCAGGTACATCTATTTTTAGTAATATAAAGATTGTCCTACCTCTTCAATTTCCTTATTGAAGCATGGTAAAAAAAGTGTATAAATTATAATAAACTTATATAAATTTATTAAAATACCATATATAATACATATATATGGGGAATAATGTTGCCTAGACAACTAAATGTGGGAGAAGTCAATTTCTAAAACCATTTTTAGATGCAAAATGAGTAATCACTTGAAATAAAGTTAACCATATAAAAGGAAACCTATAAATACTAATGTAAAAGTTAATTTAGACTATTTCCTGGTGTGCTGCTTTAGCCATTCTAAACTCTACAAAGGCAATAAAAGGGCTGTCGGGATTTTAATGGTGACCAAAATGTTAAAAGCAATTCTAACACAGTTCATAAATATATGGAGAAATAGCTAAGTGTTGAATGGCTCAGAAAAAAAGTTATGAAAAATTATGCATATATGAATGAAATGAAAAACTCTGAGAAAAGAAAGCATTTAAGTAATCACCTCTCTTATTTCATTTTTAGCTTGCTGTATTTTATCTGGTTTGTTAGCGACCATCATTTTTGCCTCAGTTTCACGTTTTTTGAGCAAAGTAATTTGAGCATCTTCCCATTTTTGCCAGCACTTCATTCGATGGTCAAACACACCCTGTAAGCAAATGACACAGTGCTAACTAAGTAACACTGTAAAATACTCCATTACACTAGAAATGGTGTGATACCCACAGCAATAACTCCCCATATGTAAATGTTACCCTAATATACTGAGGCAGTGAGAATAAGCATGCTGATGACAAGAACACACTTCCACATTCACTTACTTAAAACAAAAACTATGGGTGAAAAACAGTAATTCAGAATTTAAAGAGCAAAACAAAACTCATTTCACTAGCCTAAGTTTTTAAAATTTAATTAACTAATTTTTTTTTTTCTGGAGACAGAGTCTCAATATGTAGTCTAGGCTGGCCTTGAACTTGGAGACTCCTCTTGCCTCACCTCTGCAGTGCTGGGATTACAGGAATGTACCATCACACTCGGCCTCGGGTTACTAGCCTAAGTTTTAAATGCAGTTGTAAGGTTTAAAATAGTAGCTGTGAGCTTTGAAAAAGGAAAATGCTAATAGGAAATATTGATGTTATATTTACATTGAACATTTCTGGGCCAGGGATATATAGCTCAGCGGCACAGAGCCTGCCTGACAAGTGCAAGGTCCTGAGCTTGATTCCTGGTGCCAAAGAAAGTTTTACTACTAGATAATCTCAAAAGCACATTTAAATGTTAGAAATATGTTGGAGGATCCGGGGAAGATGGCGACCAGGTGAGCAGCAAGGGAGCGAACCTCCTTAATAAACACCACCAGCTCGAGACAGACTTGGCGAGCGTGAATGCCGGGACCTCGGCTGGGAAGTTTAAACTGGGCATATTTCTCTGAGATGCCGGGGGTGATGTGGTAGGGCGGACCAGGCTGCCGGGGCGAGACCTGGGAAAGTCCCAGACGCTGGGAGCCAGAGACGATCCCCGCGGGGAAGAAGCTGGGATCGGTCCAAGCGCAGTGGGAGCGCGGCCGCCTCGGGCCCTCCCGCCTCCCGAGCCGGTGCAGCCCCCCGGCGACTCCCGACAGAGATCGGCTTGTTAGCGGCGGAGACGCCCGGCAATCCCACGTTTCCGCGTGTCGGGCGAGCCGCGCGGTGGGTCCCAAACGCCGCCGGAAGCGGAGAGAGGGATTTGCTGGGTCCTGGCGCCCCGAGAATACAGACAGCTCGATCCCTCCCGCCCCCCCTGACCCGGCGCAGCTCTCCGGCGACTCCCGACAGAGATCGGCTCTCTGGCGGCGGCCACGCCCAGCGGGCTC
>PVLD010014719.1:0-51283 GCA_004027595.1 Dinomys branickii | reverse complement strand
CCTCTGTTTTCCCATTTTTGGGTATCAGATTCAAGATGTGGAGCAGTTATTGGAGTACCTGCAAGCATGAAGGTTCCAAGGTGCCAGTCTATCCTTTGGGGCTTTCTGCGCGGCTCGCCCGATGCGCACGGAACGTGAGCCCGCTGGGCGTTGCCGTCGCCAGAGAGCCGATCTCTGTCGGGAGTCGCCGGAGAGCTGCTCCGGGTCGGGGGGGGGGCGGGAGGAATCGAGCCGTCCGTATTCTCGGGGCGCCTTTACCCAGCAAAACCCTCTGTCCTCTTCCGGCGGCGCTTGGGACCCCCCGCGCGGCCCGCCCGACACGCGCGAAACGTGGGATTGCCGGGCGTCTCCGCCGCTAACAAGCCGATCTCTGTCGGGAGTCGTTGGGGGGCTGCGCCGGCTCGGGGGGAGCAAAACCTTTTTTAAAAGCTGTGAAAATATAAGTATACACATGTAAGTTAAGGTTATGGACCACATAATTTGATTCATGGTTATCAAGGATCTGCTCTGCAAGTGATATTTTTTATTGTATGTTTCTGTTTCTCAGATTCATATCACATTTAAAGAGCAGAGAAGATAAAATTCAAATTTTTACTATATGTTATTATCTCTGCGGTCAAGGAGGACTACAATTAAATGTTAGATTCTGAGAATTCATTGATAATAGAAAGTAAAACTCATTTTTTGGTCATAGAACTATATGTTTTAAAAATCTGAGTGGTGTTTTATCAAGGATCCTCCTGTTATTTTTTCTCAATAATTTTCAAATACAATCATGTATATGTTCTTATATGATCACCACTAAAATAGTATGTGTACAATCATTGCCTGTTAAATATAATATCACGTTGTAGATCAAAGAAGGTTGTCTATAATAATTCTCAGAAGGAAGGTATCTTTATTTCCTGACAGAAAACCACAAAATATATTGAATTTGCTTTCCTCTTACCAAAATGCATATGTCTTGTTAGAAATGATAATATCTTTTCTTATTTTTGCAATGGGAACATTTTTTTCCTATATAGAAGATAGGGAACCAATATAGGGACATGCTTAAAGCAATGTATATCAGTTGCCAAAATTTATACTTCCTGAGATGTTTCTGAAAGCATCATAAATAGCATATAGTGAATGCTTTCCTTCTAGCTGAGCTTTTGAAATGGCCCACTCAGCATTTTTGCTAAATAATATCCCTGGGACATGAACCAAATAGCATTTCCTGTTCAGTCTCATCTGTCATTTCCCTGATTCCCCAAACCAGTCTCCAGATGTCAAAATACGAAGGTGAAGTGAACAATGCTGTCTTATGTTAGAGTTCCCTCCCTCACATTGTTCAGTGTTAGCCCCGTTGTCCTGTCCCGGTGGAGTGGTCAGTGGCTCCAAAGCAAGAGCTTGACTCTCTGAATTTTGAAATTATTTTTAACCTTATAGTTTAAATACACACAATTTCCTATACTTGGAGGTCATTTTAGCTGAGTTATATAATTTATTGCCTTTGTAAATTTCATGTATTTTGCCAGAGTAAAATTATGATGGTCCCTGGATAATCACTGTAATAAATACTTTTAGAACCTTTATAAATGCTACACTAACACTGATGTTATTTTAATGTCACCAACATTGTACTCTGACAAGTTAGATTTAGATTAGGTTTAGATTATTGATTTCTGTTTCTTCTGTAACCACTTATTATTGATAGGGCTCCAGTATGGAGGAAAAATGTAAAACTGTGCTAGGAAACACCAAAATCATGCTATGTGTTGGTTTTCATATTGGTTTCAGGAGATTTGACTTAGGTATTCCGTGTGCATTTTCAAATATGCAAGTTTTAGGATGTGATATTCTGTTAGGGGAAGTGACTCATACAGTCTTTCAAGTTACCTTTTATATACCCCAAACTTTAGGAATTAATTAACTCAATTAATTGTAGATAAGAAGGACTCATGAATATGACCTTGCTGAGTTGCTTAAACTGAGGCCTAGACAAGTGAGGTGCCTTGCCCCATACTGCAAAGCCAGCTAGTGGCAGTGCGGTCACAGGCACTCTGTAAACCCCAGGCCTCTGGTTTATTATTCATTCTTCCACTCAGTAGGTATGGAATATTAGCTAGCCACAACATCAACAACCAAAATATAATTTGTTTTGACCATTTTTTTAGTATATTCTTTGGTGTTTCTTTTCATGAAAAGATATACAACAAACCAGCCTACAGCATTTTTTACATAGTTGGGAATCACGATCAATTTTGAAGTATAAATTTAATGATTTTAACACTGGATTCTTGTGATAATTTTACTTTTTAAGAATTGATTAGCTTATTATTATTATTATTATTTTTTTTTTTGGTGGTACTGGGGATTGAACTCAGGACACTGCTTGCTAGGCAGGCGCTTATTCCACTGAGCTATATCCCCAGCCCCAGCTTATTATTTTAAATAATTTTTTTGCTGAGTTATGTATAGCTCTTTTGCTTTTTTTTTTTGCCTGTGCATCTTGTAAGACTGCTCCGAGGAGGAAAAGGACATGCTCATGGCTCATACTACATTACAGTCACATTATTGATTAAGAACACAGGTTAGATATGATGTGGAACTTGTGACTTTACTGTGCACAGCACAGCTTAACTCTGAAGTTCTCCGTGCGTTGGTGGGCTGACAGGAAAAGCTTCTGACGCTGCATAGAAGGTTCGGCTTGGTTCCTGCTGTGCCGTTTTTCATTCACTCGTTTCATCTGGGTCATCCCTAAGCCTCTGGTAGACAGAATACGAATAGTACTTGTCCATTCTGTGCCTTAGCAATTCTGAGAAACTTATAATGGAGAAATTTGTTTTGTTTGTAGCCCTTAATCTTTTGTTATTTTTTGAATAGGGAATTAAGGTTATCACCCCAAGCTCCCAATATCTGTTAGTGAAGAAAAAGATAAAAGTGTTTTATGAACTGAAAAGTGCAGCTAACCTGGTCTAACACTGTTAGCAGGTGCTCCTCCGGGACTTTAGGGTTGGTGCCTGGAGACTAAGAAACTGCTGTGTTCTGCGATTTGTCGTCGTCTTATTTTTCAAGTTTTCTCTTAAGACCCTTTTTACTTTTTAAAGCTTCTTTGGTCACTCTTTTCCCTTTGATGTCAGGCTGGATATTATGAGTTTTTTAAAAACTTAATTCAGAACTAACCCAAAAGTAACTTCAGGGACTACTCTCAAGAAGCATTTAGGAGAAGGCCTCACGTATTGTAATTATACTTAATAATATTTGTTAAATTGATTTTTTGGGGGAAAATGCATTTTTAGTATTGCTTTTCAGTTCTTTATAGTTTCATTTGGAGTTATTTACTTACAGTTTACCTTTCGGTATATATCTTTTAATCTATCAGCATTTGAGAAGTGAAAAAAATGGTATTTTAGAGAATCAGTCTATTTTCAAATCAGTTCAGCTAACACCTTTTTGAAGCTTATTTTCTGAAAACATTATTGTCCATTTATGTTTCTTTTTTCTTTAAGTTATCATAATTAGAGTGTTCAAAGTTAAGTACAGATTCCTAGACAAATAATTCCCCCCAAATTATTACTGGTTTATTCTTTTAAAATAATTTTATTTTTGTTTACTCATAGAAAGTCAAAGTTTAGGATAAAACTATGTTGTCTTAATGACTGACAACATGTTTAAGATGGTAACCAGAACTTTTGTACCCTTTTTGAAAAGTAAATACAAAAGCCATTGTGAGCAATGATGCTTTGTATTTCATTTTCCACTACTAGAGTCTTGTAAAATGATAAAAATCAGTCTTGAAAATGCATGGCTGGAGAGAAAATGTATTTATTGGCTGGGAGGCTTGTGTTCTGGAAGCTTTTTTTGAGTTATGATGGAAATTTTGACAGAATCATAACTCAAGTTGACATTAATAGGAAACAGTTTATTGTGACTTTGTGTATCCTAATAAGAGGGTCATCTAGAAACTTTTGATAATCGGATGATTTGGTGACCAAGTAAACAGTGCGTTATTTTGTGTGCACGCATGCTTTAGTTCTTGGTGCTGCCACTAAGTATAAATTTAGTGTGCACCTTTTTTGACTGTTAGTACTTTTTTATAGCTATAATGATTACTAGTCCAGTCATAGTGAATGACTGACATTTCTATTATTACTACCTTTGGTAAGGGTTCATTACCAGATGATGATACTGTTTCTGAAGCTTTGGACTGGTGGTCCCTCTTTGCTTTTCTGAATCTTATGCCATGATTTCTTCTTGCTCTCTATAACAAGAGTAGTTCCTATTAGCTGACTGTTATCCTTAAGTCTAATATAAATATAAATATAAATATAAATATAAATATGAAATAGGGAAGAGACACTACGAAAGCTCAGTGCTAATACTGACTCTTGCAGCTACAAGCTTTAAGGCTTTGAATGCATGATCTTCTCCAGATTTGATGTTCCTGATTTGTATTATGTGCATTGGATTAGGTGATCTCAAAGATACTTTTGATTCGAGGATTCTATAATTCATGAAAATTCACCTGCCATTCAGGCGCTGTGATAGTTAGGTGGCTGACAGCTGGACGCAGGGAAGTGGCTCAGCTAGAAGCTCCTCTCTGCACCACCCCAGTGAGTGTTCGTGTTTGCACGTTTTAGTACAGTGCTCCCCATGCCCTGCCTCTACCCCGTCACTCACTTAGCAAGAACCTTTCTTCCTCCTTAGATTTTTCAACTGTGTAATCTTATGAAATCCAACACAATGGAGTAACCGTGATACTTTAATATATAAATGTACCTTTAATATAATTCCTAGTATTTGAGAAACACAACAGAGATTTTTAGCTTTAACTTTTAAGGAAAAATATTACCCATTTTTATTGATGGAGGAAGAAAAGACATCCAGTAAAGGAGCACTGTGCCAGAATTGTGAGTCACTTCGCACTCGCTCGTCTTTTAGTATATGGAATCTTAACATGTTCTTAAGCATGAAATGCAGGATGACACATTGAAGAGGGGTCATGTTGACAAATCAAGTAGACAAAATGGCTTATTTCAAGGGTACTTGTGAAGTAAAAACCAGAACAATCGTTTATTCAAGGCTAATACTTGGAGGTGTTAAGCTCAGGAGAGTCAGTGGAAAAGCCAGTAAGTGTCTGACACTGTTTGTCAGTTGAGGAGACTCACAGGATCTCCTAAGGAATTTAATTTATATTAATGAGAAGTGAGACCTATTTACAGCTCTCTCGGAGATTGCACCACTGTCTAGTTTTAGTGATCTAATTTCATCAAAAGGATTCCTAACAAGTTGTCCAGCAAGATCACCTTATATTAGAGTGTACCTCATATATGCTTTTTAATAGTGAGGTTTCCGTTATTCTGACCCCCACTGAACCACACTCCCCTATTGGGGCTTCTTGAGGATTTGTGTTACCAACTTAATAACTTACTGTCAGTTCTGACCCTTGCAGGGACCATATGAGCCCAAGTGGATTTCTGACATTAAGGCTGTAATACACTTTAGCAGATGCTGAGGAAGACCTGCAACTGAGATTGTGTGGGTATGACGGCAGTAGCTATGATGTTCTGGTACTGACTTTGTGCAGGGCTTCCTACCTACTATGTGCTTTCGTTCCTCACATCTAATTTTACAACTTCTCAGATTTACAGTTGTGGAGGAGACTTAGAGATGTTAATTAACTTGCTCAAGATTACATTGCTAAATAACTGACGAGAACCAGGCTTTGATAGATCTGTTAGATAGCAAAGTCCATGATTTTAATTTTTTTGTGTCAGGAACCGAACTCAGGACCTCACACTTGCCAGGCAGGCACTGTGCCCCTGAGCTAAATCCCCAGCCCCAACCCATGTTTATTTACTTGTTGGCCCTCTCTTAGGTCTTTCTTTTACTCATGATAGCCTCCCCTTACCTGCCTCCAGTTGTGTTCCAGATACTGTGCTTTCAGCATGTAAACTCCTTGAGCTCCACTTGTAAGTAAGAAACAAAGGGAAGATGGTTAAGCAGTTTTCCTCAGAGCACGTAGTTAGAAATTGGCAGAGCTAGGATTCAAACCTGGAACGATCTGACTTTCCAAACTATGCTTTTACTGCCATGCTGTGCTCTGAGCTGGTACAAAGATGCTAAAGCATGGATCGTATTTTCTGGTGGGTTGAAATTGATTGGTTGAAAGTTACATGAACTCAAGTGTCTGTAAAGCAAAGCACAATGATACAAATGTGAAGTGAAATAATTTTTAAAAGGTGCTGGGGAAGTACAGAGACCGGGATGATGAATGCCAAATAGAAGGTATAGGATGTTTTTGCCAGTACTGAAGCATTTAATGAATTAAATTTCAGAATACAAAGAATGAAGGGAAATACTGAGGCTGCGGAACAGTTTCCCCCTAAGTACAACTTTGGTTGTATTTTTTTATGTTTGAGTGTATAGTGCTTTTGTTTCATGTCAAATAGTTTGTTATTTTAGATTTAATTTCTCCTTGGCCAGGTCTTATTTAATAGTTAACAGAATCTGGAATTTAATAGGTTTTTTTATTTTCATTTGTCTTGCGTTTGTGCTGCCTCGGGAATACCTGAGCCATTCTTAGTTTATAAATTTAGTGAGGTTTTCTATGTAGCCTGTTACATGATTAACTTTTGTAAATGTCCTGTAGGTATGTGAAATGAATATTTAAATGTAGCTGAATTTTCTAGAGTCCAGCTGTGTAAACGTGTTTACTGATTAGTTTATTCTGACTTCTACTTGCATCTTTTCTCTGTAGGTAATGAACTAACAAATTCTTACATGAAAGAAAAATCTCCCTTTTTTTTTTTTGGTACATAAGATTTTTCTCCTATTTCTTAGTTTTTACTTTATACAGTCAGTGTGGTCTGTTTTGGTGTACAGAAGTGCACAGCTGGGGTAGCTTCTTGGCTTGTAGCTGTTGTTAATGTAAAATGTCCACCTTTGCTCCATCTGTTTTTTTTTTTGCTTAAATTGACTTAGACATGGATGTCGCCACAGCCAATTATGTTGCCCAGAGCCCTCTTTTATATTAATAGTTTTTAGCTAAATCAGACAATATTTTAAAAGCTAACATTTATTTATTCCTTTCCTCCTTTTTTGTATTTCAAATATTTTATAGTGATGATCTGAAACTTTATTTTCACATCATTATACATACAGGTGTATTTTACCCATGTTTTGTCTCTTTTAAAAATACTTTCTTAATAATTATATAAAATGTACAGCCACAGCATAATAATTACATATGTTTAACCTTGAAATTTTACTGAGTTCATTGCTTATTTCCATTTCATGTGCACCAGAACACTTATTTCTTGAATTTTAAAATTTGGATTAATTTCTCAATTTGCTGGAACATTTCCCCAAGCAATTTTTCCTCCGGTAAATGGGTGGATAGTACTAAAATTATGTTGGGTGATGCTTCTCTGGGTGAGCACTGGTTGATATCAGCGGGGGAATGAACTTTTACCACCATTACAGGGGCTGGGCAGCGTGTTGTTTTGCAAAGGCATTGCTAAGACCCTCTTCAGGCGTAAAGCGCTAAATCTTGAGAGCAACCTGTATGTCTAGCAACAGATGAATGGATAAAGAAAACATGATATTTATACACAATGGAGCACTCTATTCTGCCCTGAAGAAAAATTAACTTGAGTCATTTGTAGGCAAATGAATGTTCTTTGAGACCATAATGTTAAATGAAACAAATCAGATGCGCAAGCTTAAATATTGCATGATTTCTTTTATATGAGAAATCCAAATACAAATTATAGAACAAAACAAAAGATAGTAGGAACAGGGAGACAGGTCTCTTGCGTAGGGGAAGGGGATCAAGAGATGGAAGGAGATGAAAAAAAAGAAATGATATATGTTGTATACATGTGCCAAACCCTCACCATAAATGTAACCACTGTGTACTGTAAACATGTACTAATAAATTCAATTAAATTGAAAGAAAGAAGCAATGCATGAATAAAATAATTTTCCTCTGTGAACTGAGGCTAAGGCTCCATTCACCCTATAGGTTGCATGATGATACTTTAGATAATACATGCTGTCAGCATTATCCCTTCTCTCTCCTCCCTTCCTCTCCCTCCCCCCCCCCCCCCCCCTCTCTCTCCCTCTCTGTCTCTCTCACTTCTTTCTTTTTCAGTCAGGATCTCACTTTGCGGTGCAAGGTGGCTTTCAACTCACTAAATAGCCCAGGCTGGCCTCGAACTCATAGTGATCCTCCTGTCTCAGCCTCCCAAGTGCTAGGATTACAGGCGTGCACCACCACACTTGGCTGTATATTTTTAAATTTTGCCTCAGCCATATGAAAATATTATGAAGCTGTTACATAACTTTAAGAGAATATTTGATATTTTTACAATTTGTTAGCTAGGATAAAAATGAATGTAAAATGTTACCAAGTATAATTTTTACATACATTTAAAAAGACTGGAAGAAAAAACACCAAAAATTTCAATGCAGCCATTTTTGAGCAAAGGGATTATAGTTAGTTGTGATTGACTGCTTTATACATTTCTGTATTTTAAACTTAAAATATAAATGTGTTATGTTTGTATCAGAAAATATATGTATGTGATTGAAGGGGAGCAGTTAAGTTTCTTTATAGCATATGCTTAAGCAAAATATAAAAGTTTGTAAAATAACGTGACGACTACCTTTGTTTACTAAATTTCTTCATACTGTAACACTGGCATTGCCAAATTCAGAAAAGGAAAGACAGGTGCCATGTATAGATTTTTGTGAGCTGTTTGACAAAAAATAATAAGAGAGAGGCTGTCTACAAATGCTAATCAGTTTTATTAAAAAAACTTGCGTGACACGTAGCTGTGCTTCCCCACCTGAGAGGCTGAGCCGGGAAGATCACAAATATGAGCGCAGCCTGGGCAGCGTAAAAAGACCCTGTGAAGTAGGAGCAGCGCTGTAGATGCGTCTCGGTGCGAAGGCCCTTCACTCACTCCTGAGAGAGAAAACAACAAACAGCAGAAACAACTTGCTGCTTAGTTTGTAGGAAAGGTAGATAATGAAAGGGTCCCAGAGTTTGTCAGAAAAACAGGTAATGAAAGGAGCCATCTTTTGATTTATAATGAAAGGATTCTAGAGTATTAAGAAATTAACTGAAATAAAGTTAGAAGGGAAAGTTGGTATTATGCAGGTGGACAAGAACTTGTTTGATTGCTGGTTATGTACTCCACCCCAACCCTTGTGTGTGTGAAGGCACTTGGGTAATAGATGTGGTACACCGTGGAATATTATACAACAGTGTTTTCAGTGCCATCTCCTGATAAACTGCTCCAGCATTAGCTTCACTAGGGAATGTGTTAGAAAGACAAATTTTACTTGGCAGAGGGGAGGACTTCTGTTTAATAGGGCCTCCATGTGAAAATGCAGTAAATCTCCCTCCCAGAGACCGGGGTGGAGTCTTGGGGTGATTCTGATGCAGGCTAAAATTTGAAGACCGCTGCTCTCTGTAGAGAAAGGGGTCCATACCCTGCAGCTTAGTATATGTCCCGTTCCTCTCTTTTCTTTGCTCTATTTGAGCATCTTTCTACTTGAATTTTTCCCATTCCACTAACCAACCTTTCAACCTTTATTCCCCTTGTTACTTCCAAAGCTTTGTTTCCATTTTTTCCTGATTCTCTCATCATTTTTTTCTGTTCTCTCCCTTTCCCCTTCCCTAATTCCTCTTCCCATTTGAACAATTTCTTGCTATTTCACAATATCTGTTATACATTTTGGTCCTTTCAGTTTCTCAAAGCAGAAACACAGTGTGGTATTTTCACATGTATGTCCGATTTTTTTCCCTTAAAATTATTGTCTCAAGGTGCATCCATTTAGCTAGAAATGTCTCAAGCTTATATCCTTTATGGCTGAGCAGTACTCCATTGTATAAAACACCATATCTTCTTTATCTATTCACTAGTTGATGGGCATTTGAGTTTTTTCCAAGGTTAGCTATTACAAACTATGCCAGTATAAACATAGGTGTGTATATATCTCTTTGATATGATGCTTTTAATTATTTTAGGAAGGTACCAAGAAGAACAGATGAGTCCAGTGGGGCCTCTACTTCTAGGTTTTGATGAATCTCTACACTGATTTCCACAGTGGTTGCACCAGTCTACACTTTCATCAATAGTGGAGAAGGTTCCTTTTTCCCCATATCTCTGCCAACATTTGTTATTGGTTGATTCCTCGATGTAGCCATTCTTTCTGGAATGAAATGGAATCTATGTTGCTTTAATTTGCACCTCTTGAATGACCAGTGATATTGAACATTTTTTCATATATTTATTTGCTGTTTCTACTTCTTCACCTGAGAAGGGTCTATTCATTTCAGATGCCTCTTTCTGGATTGGGCCTTCAGGTTAGGGGGAGGGATGTGATTTTTTTGAGTTCTTTAGATATTCTAACTATTAGCCCTTTGTCTGAGAAAGAGCTGGCAAACATTTTGTCCCACACTGTGGGTTGTCTCTTAACTTTGTTGGTGGTTTCTCTTGCTGTACAAAAAATAAGATGAGATCCCAGTGGTTGATTCTTTGTGCTAGTTCCTGTGTGATCAGGGTTTTGTTCGCCTACACCAATGTCTTCAACAGTTCTACCTATTTTATCTTCCAGCAGGTTTAATATTTCTGTTTTAATATTTAGATCTTTGATCCATTTTGATTTCAGTTTAGTGAACAGTGAAAGATATGGGTCTAGTTTTAATCTTTGGCATGTGGAAAGCCAGTTTTTCCAGCGCCATTTATTAAAGAGGTGATCTTTCTTCCAGTAAACATGTTTGGCACCTTTGTTCTGTGGGCTAGTATGTAGTCTGTTTGGGAGAAGGTCCCATGTGTAATAAACTTCTTCTGTCTGATCTTTGCAAACTATCGCAAAAGAATCTGATGCATAGAGAACTTAAAGGAATATTGATGTTCTATGGTCACTGCTGAAATAAACATTTTACTCCTATAAAAGCTGTGTCGGAAGTAGAATGAGGTCTTCAAGTTCTGTGTTCAGAACTCTATCCTCAGGAACAATACATGTTCAGATTTTTCTGTTGTCACACTAGAAATTAACCATGGAAAATTTTTGTTGATGTTTTGTTCATTTTTTCTTTTAGTTATTCAAAAATTAATCAATGTGTTTATTGTTTTTGTTTGTATTGCTACGGTTTATATTGCTAGTTCCAGTGCTCTAAATTGGCAAAAGTTCAGGGGTCCTGAAATGAATCCAGGCAACCAAGGGCCCTGGCAGTTGCTTTTAAATTGAGCCTTCTCTAATCTTCAAAAACTAAGATGAATCTAGATACATGCTTGCAGATATTTATGTGAACTTTTACCTGTGTTTTCTTTGGAAATTATATTCTATCTTTTAGTGGCTGTGGTCAAATGGAAGTTAACCAACAAATCAAAGGTTGATGTGGATAAAATATATGAAAATACATGTTACTTAGAGGAAATAGGTAAGATGGGACAGTAGAAATTTTAGAGGGTTTCAGAAGTTGATGTGAATAGAAATCTCATTGGCTAAAGCAGTTTAGCAGCCAGATACATTCATTTTCTTGCACAAAATGAAAATATAATATATATTATATAGGAACAAGATTTTTTTGAGTCAATATTCATTAGAAGAACAGGTTTCAGCAATACCATCCCTCATTCCACTTTCACTGTTACATTTTTAAAATTTCAAGTGGTTATAAGTTTTGAGATGAATTGTACTTTGAAGAACATAAATTAACTAAAAGAAACATACTAATTGTGTTTTTCTTATAATACCTCTTCAAATAATTTATTTTTAATTAAGTCTCTTATCTGACATACAAATTCTGGTCCTAACCTTCAAAGTAAAATTTTAATTTTAGGCTTTCTGTTCTCTATTCCTTGCACATTTATCTTTAAATATACCTTTAAACTTTATTTTTAAAAATTTTGATTAGGAGTGAGATTTTTGTAGCAGAATCTTAGATAACATTCCTTCACTTTTTATCATATAAGCAAATAATTTCAAGTTTTATACAGGTTTTCTATTTCTGTGTAAGCATAGTCCACTGTTGGTAGTCTGTCCTAGACTATGAAGCCCAGAATAGAAATGATACCTTGGATAAGATTTGATGTAGAAAATTTCATGCACCATGCAAGGTGATAATGAAGCAGTGGTATTAGTTTGATATCCTAGGAATTATTTGCTTCCTATTCTTTTTTTCTGTGGGTAAGGCCTGGGATTTCACCCAAACCAGACAATTAATGAAATTTTATGCTGGGAACATCATTCTCAGCAACAATAGCATTCATTTAGGGTTTATAATGTCCTAGACATTATAGCAGCAGTCCTATTACATACAGGATATTAATATCTTCATTTCAGGTGGGAAAAGAGCAGAGAAAATTAGCAGCTTGCACACTGTCACAGTGAGAAAATGCAGCTCTGGAATTTGAACTCAGGTAGACTTCAGAGCCCAAGCTGTAATACTTCCTAAGAGATTGTTTATAGTAGTAGGGAAAAAAAGATTTAAAATCATGATTTAGATGGAAATTGAGACATAATCCAGAGCTGAAAATTTCCTTAGAGACATTGCAGTCTGAATAACACACTTCTGTTTTTAAAAAGAGAAAGCTGAGGCCTAGAAAATTTATGGAATGTACTCATATTTACAAACCAGTACAGGGTAGATCTTTACAGTATGTGCTCTTTACCTTTAGAGTGATGATGTTTTCATTTCTTTTATTGTGTCTGTCCCTCATGGGAGGTGAGTACTTTTTAATAATCCCAGTGTGGAAGAGAAATGGGCAAGAATGTGACTATGGCCTCAACCTCAGGTTGAAACTACAACTGATCTTTTCCAGAATGCTTAATTTCAGATGTTTATTACCGTATGCACATTTTATTATGGCAGTGGAGAGAAAAAGTGGTAGAGAGGAATGGGTGGTAGGAGAACATCTTTCATGATTTGAGTGATTCCCTATGCTATTTCTGGAGCAAGCCTGAGATGTGAGATATGAACCTGCTGTTCCTCAGTCATCTCAGTTGCCACATGCCTCTATTGTGAGCCTCTTGCCATTCAAAGTGTGACTTTAGTGTTGAAAAATATGTGATTTTTTACATGATCCAACTTATTCATTTGGTTTGCAGCAGAAAATAAAGGTCCATTCTAGTGCTGAGTTGAACTCCCTAAAAAATACTACAGTCAAATATTGCTTGTGTCTTTCTATAGGATATTATGCATAATTTTAACTGTGTGATTTGTGAACCTAACTGCATATAAAATTATTCTTTTTGAGTTCTTCATTTTTTTCCTACCAATTCTATTGGGTTGGAGGTTTTCTTTTGGAGCTCGAAATACTTCATTCGAACTTCTTTCCTTTAATGTTTGTGTTGAGAAGTCTGCTGTGATTCTGATGGGCTTTCCTTTATAGGTGATTTGTTTGTTTCTTTGTTTTTTGTTTGTTTTGTCTTTTTAAAGGTGGGTCTCACTATACACTTGAGCCTAGCCTTGGGCCTACTTTGTAGTTGAGGCTGACCTGGAACTTGCAGTAATCCTCCCACTTTAGGCAATTTGTTTCTTTTTTAATAACAGATTTTAATGTTCTGTTTTTGTGTGGAATTTGTAGAATCTTGACTGTTGTATGCCTTGGTGTAGATGTTTTTCAATCATGGCTAATTGGAGTTCTGTATACCTCATGTAGCTGCATGTCAAATTCATTTTCCCTCCTTGCAAAGTTTTTTTTTTTTTTTTTTTTTTTTCCATGACTTCTCTGAAGAGGTTTTTGCCATTTTTATGTCATTTGTGCTATGTCCTGAGTTTTTCATTGATTTTGGTCAATCTTATGTTATTCTTCTTTGCATCCTCTGGCTGCTGCTGGATTGATTGCTCATGGTCTCCTACTATTTTTAAGAAATCTTTGTTTACGAGATTATTACCCCAGCCCTGTCTTTTATATCTGAGATTCTGTCCTCACATTGGCTCATTTGTGTACTTTTTTTTTTTTTTTCCAGGAATCAAACTCAGGACCTTGAGCTTGACAGGCAGGTGTTATGCCACTGAGCTATATTCATGACCCTCATACACTTTTAATGGAAATTTTAATCTCTTGGCTATCTGTTTGAATGTTTCATGGATTACATTTTTTTCCTATGTTGGGCATTCATGATTTCCATCATTTTCCTAAACTCAGTTTTTTAAATTTGTATCTTCTCTAGAGTTGCGAAGAATATCTTTCATTACGGTAATTGTTTCTGTAGTTATATGAGAAATTATTTCTGATTAGATTTTTTCTAGAGCCTTGTTCATAAACTTTGTTATTTCTGCTGTGACCACTTCAGAGAGTCCAGGTTGGGGGCTTTTAGGCTGGTTTACCTCATAGCCTCCTAGGTTTGCCTTTGGTGATGTGGAAGCCTGGGGTTGCATCTTGTTTAACTGTCTTCTTGTTTAATTCCTGGGTTGAAGCTTGTAAATTGCTTATGGTGAGTAGCTCTATTGCTTGTATTTAGAATCCATAGGAAATGACTAATTCTTAGAGATGTCTTCTCGTTGTAGCCTACTTTTTGGCTTTGCGTCTATTGCAAGGTCCTACCTCTTCAATTTATTGGAGATGAGAAGTTGCTGGCTACTTGGCCCAGTCCTTGGTTCTTTGGCACTGCCCCTGGTTCTCTGACACTGGCCTGTGGCTTTTTTTTTATGACCCTTGTGTAATTTTAGTTTTTGTTTACCAGGAACAACAACATGATAGAGCAATTATGTCACTTTGGCTAAAATGGTACAATCAGCAATAGCAATAATATCAAAGACAGGCTAGAAAACGACAAGCTGAGGTAACTTAATTTGCTACCTTTAGCCATATGAACTGGATTTGTGGTTATATAACAAAATCTAAAATGAACCAGAAAATTATATGCAGTAAATAAGCCCTCAGTATGGCAATTCTACCCTCAGGGGTAGAAATTTAAAAGGGGTTAGGGAGAAAAATAGAGAAACACAAGAAGAGGAAGGGATGAGAAGTGGGGCGGGAGGACAGAGGAATAACACGTGATAAACGCTGAGAAAACTGGGGAAGAAGACTGGAGGGGAGAGGGAAGGAAGAGACGGGAACAAGAACAGGGCAACAGCAGCAGCAGCAGCAAACCTGGTCGCCATGTTCACACTCAGAAAACAAGAACAATCCAGAAAAAACAAAGCAAACAAACAGGAAAAGAGAGAAACTTAAAAAATGGAAGGTAAGAAAAAAAAAGTCCACTTGAAGGTATGTGTCTTCTATCACTGGTAGACAGTGTGGGCAGACAGAGTCCAGATCTGAGTTGATCAATCCGAATAAGCCTGGTGTAACCTCACAATGGGGTAGTAGATAGTCCTAGTGAGCTGGCACCTTTAATTACCCTGAAGTTCAGGCCGATTTTGGTCTGTGGGGCTGGAACCGGACCTGCTCAGCCTGCAGCAGTCTGTATTCCTCTTGCTGGCTTGCGTTCAGGTCTCTGCCTGCTGGAACTTGGCTCCATGAACTCCTGCTGACTTGAACTCAGCTTCCTGACCCCCAAACTACAAGCCACGAGATGGAGCCAGCAGCTGCTCTGAGTTGTGAGCTCACTTGGCTCCTCTCCAATATGGTCGCAGCCGGTTGCTATCTCTTGTATAATGTTTGTCAAGGATAACTCACTACCCACAGTAGTCTGCTACGTCCAGCACACTGTTCACTTGTGCTGTTTTCTGGAGCCTCTGGGGTCACCAGCAGTTACTGTGTGTCTGCAGTTTCAAGCTACCCCTACCACACACTACATCTAGGCTCAAGAAGAAAGTGCTGTCTGCCTGCTTCTTCCTTGCAGTTTCTTTCCTTGGTCTCTCTGTGGGCTTCAGTTGTTGCTTCAGATCCTTCCTGGGTCCTGTGGACCCACTTCCCTCCTTCTCTTCACACTGCTGTATTCCAGGGTCTGGACACCATATCCTAGAAAGACTTGTTTTCTGCTGCTTACTCCACAAATGCTGATGTTTCATCAATATTAATTTCAGTTTAGTTTTCTTTAACTTCTGTTTATTGAAGCTGTCTGGATTTTTAAAATTAGTTAATGACCCTCTGGCCCCACCCCCTGCCACCACCATGTGTGGGAACTTGGACTCGGGAAGCCTCAGTGAGCTGTCTGGGTACTGGGTATGTTAGCTCCGACCCTCTACCGCCATCTCAGGAATGAACCTGAATCCCCAGGAAACCTACGGAAATTTGAAAATGACAAAAAGAAAAAGCGAAGTATACTCTAAGCCAAATACCCCACCCAGAACAAGTCCAGGGAACATCAACATGGAAGAACATGGAAGTTGCACACCTGAAATCTCTGAAATGATAGCAACTGAAGTAAAGAACCAAGTACATCAAGCTATAGAGGAAATCAGGTCTGAAATAATTGCTCAGGTAAAAAAAGAAATGACAACCATAATGAAAGAATTGCTGGGCATATCAAAACAAGACATAGATTAAAAAAATAGAACACATGATGGAAACCTGAATGAACACTATAGGAAGGAATTGGAATACGTGAAATAGATTCAAAGACACGTTCAGGAAATTAAAATTCCATTGAAAGTTAGAAGAACCACTTGAATGAAATGGAAGATAGACTCTCAGACCTTAAAGACAGCATTGCAGCTAGTGATGATGAAAGAAAAGATCTCCTAAAAATAACAAGGGAATAGTAAATAACAATTCAACAGCTGCAAGCTGAGGCAAAGAAAAACAATATAAGCCTAATAGATGTCAACGAAAGAGCAGGAGGCAACATGAATGACCTAAAAGAGATTATTTACAGCAGTAATCGCAGAAAATTTTCCAAGCATGGGATAAGAAACATATACATGTAAGTGAGGCATATAGAACCCCAATTAGCCATAACCAAAATAAGTCTACACCCAGACAGATAATAATCAAGATTGCAGAAATTGAACAAAAGAACAGAATATTAGAAACAGATCACCTATGAAGAAAAGCCCATCAGAATCATGGCCATCTTCTCAACACAAACCATCACGTCAAGAAGAGCTTGGAGTGAAGTATTTCAGATCCTGAAAGAAAACAACTTCCAACCCAAATTGCTGTGCTCAGCAAAGCTATCTTTCAAAAGTGATGGAAAAATAAGATACTTCCATGACAAAGATCAACTGAAGAAATTCATGAGCACCAAACCAATCCTACAAAGAGTGCTGAAAGATATTCTACAAAGACATAAAAATGACCACAATCTCAAGACCAGCAATAGGAAAGAACTACCAAGCAAGGTAAATGATTAAACAGAGGGAGAAACTACAGAACCAACAGTGGGAAAAGTGAATACATATCAGTAATAACAATTGATGTAAATGGCCTCAATACACCAATCAAAAAAGCAGACTGGCAGAGTGGATCAAGAAACAAAATCCATTAATATTCTGTGTACAAGAAATGCATTTACCTCTAAAGGAAATCTATAGACTGAAAGTTAAAGGATGGAAAACAATATTCCATGTGACAGAAACCCAGAAAAAAGCAGAAGTAGCTATTCAGTTTTTAGACAAGGTTAACTTCAAACCAACAGTGATCAAAAGAGATAAAGAAGGTCACTACATTCTTGTTAAGGGAAAACTGCAAGAATAGATAATAGTCATAAATGTATATGCAACAAATGCACCTGATTATAAAAGGTAAATTTTAACAGACATGGAAAATCAAATAAGTAATAACACAATTGTAACAGGGGATTTTAATACCCCATTGTCACAAAGAGATAGATCAACCACACAAAAAATCAGTGAGGAAATAACAGAACTAAACCAAACATGTGAACAGATGGACTTAGTGGACCTTTACAGAATATTCCACCCAACAGCATTAGAATACACATTCTTCCCAGCTGTGCATGGGACATTCTCTAAAATGGCCCATTTACTAGCACATAGAACATGCTTAAGTAAATGCAAAGGAATTGAAAGTATCATATGCATATTATTGGACCATAGTACAACGAAACTGGAAATGATAAAAGAGATTGCAAAAGCTCCATAAACACATGGAAATTAAATAATACCCTGCTGAACAATCAGTGGGTCACAGAAGAAATTAAAGTAGAAATTAAATATGATTTACAATTAAATGAAAATGCAGATACAAACTACTGGAACCTGTGGGACGCAATGAAAGCAGTCCTCAGTGGGAAATTTATAGCAGTGGATTTCTATATCAGGAAAACAGATGAATACAAATAACAACCTTCTGTTACAACTCAAACTTCTAGAGAAAGAACAAGTTAATCCTGAAGCCTGAAGAAGGGAGGAAATTATAAAGATCAGAGCAGAAATTAACGCAATTGAAACTAAGGAAAAAATACAAAGTATTAATTTGTAAAGAGTTGATTAATTACTTACAAATTGATTGATTAATTTACAAAGAGTTGATTCTCTGAAAAATAAATAATTTGATAAATCCCTAGCCAACCTTATCAAAAAAAGGAAAGAAAAAACTCCAATCCATGCAATGAGGAGTGAAATTTCTACAGATCCTGTAGAAATTCAGAAGATCATCAGTACCTACTTTGAAAATCTTTACTCTCATCAGATGGAAAATGCAGAAGAAATGGACAGATTCCTAGGTACATATGAATTACCAAAGCTGAATGAAGAAGACATGATAATCTTGAAGAACCCAGTGTTAGCCAATGAAATTCAAAATGTAATAAAAAACTTACCAACAGAAAAAGCCCAGGTCCTAATGGTCACAGTTGAATTCTACAAGAAATTTAGAGAAAATTTAATACAAATTCTTCTCAAACTCTTTAAAGAAATAGAAGGGGAAGCAATTCTTCCAAACTCATTTCTGGAGGTAAATATTATCCTGATACCAAAACAAGAAACAGAACTAACCAAAAATGAGAACTATAGGCCATTCTCCGTAATGAACATAGATGCAAAATTTCTCAATAAAATAATAGTTAATAGAATGCAGCAAATCATCAAGAAGATAATACACCATGACCAAGTGGGATTCATCCCAGGAATGCAGGGATGGTTCAATATACACAAATCAATCAATATAATACACCATATCAACAGCTAAAGACAAGAATCCCATGATGATCTCGGTAGATACAAAAGAAGCTTTTGATAAAGTCAAACACACATGGTAAAAACCCTATGGAAAATTGGCATAGGTGGATTTTACCTCAATCTGATAAAAGCCATCTATGACAAACTAATAGCCAACATCATACTAAATGGACAAAAACTGAAAGCTTTCACTTTAAAATCAGGAACAAGATAAGGATGTCCAGTGTCACCACTCCTATTCAACATAGTTCTGGAGATGCTACCCAAAGCAATTAGATGAGAGAGAAAGAGGAATAAAGATTGGAAAGGAAGAATTGAAATTATCATTATTTGCAGATGACATGGTACACTATATAGAAGACCCCCAAAACTCTACCACAAATTCCTAGAATTAATCAACAAATTCAGTAGTGTAGCTGGATACAAATTCAACACTCAAAAATCAATAGCATTCCTATGCACAAACAACAAACATACGAGAGGGAAATAAGGGAAACCATACTTTTCACAGTAGCATCCAAGAAACTGAAATACTTAGGAATTAATCTAACGAAAGAAGTAAAAGATCTATACAGTGACAAGTATACTACTCTGCAAAAAGAGATTGAAGATCTAAAAAAATGGAAATATATTCCTTGCTCATGGATAGGAAGAACCAATATTGTGAAGATGGCCATACTTACCAAATTGTTATATGGATTCAATGCAATTTCAGTGAAAATATCATTGGTATATGTCACAGACCTAGAGAAAACATTCGTAAAATTTATCTGGAAGCAGAAGAGACCCAGAATAGCAAAACTAATCCTGGGCAACAAAGGCAAGGCAGGAGGTATCACAATGCCTGATTTGAAATGATACTACAAAGCTACTATGACAAAACCAGCATGGTTTTGGTAAAAAAAAAAAAATACCTGAAGATCAGTGGAACAGACTAGAAGATGCGGACACAGCCACAAAGATACTCAGCCACTTTATCTTTGACAAAGGGGCCAAACATGTTCACTGGAAGAAAGATAGCCTCTTTAATAAATGGTGCTGGTAAAACTGGCTTTCCACGTGCCAAAGACTAAAATTAGACCCAAGTCTATCAACATGCACCAAAATAAAGTCAAAATGACTGAAAGATCTAAATATTAGAACACAAGATCTAATGGAAGAGAAAGTAGGTGGAAGTCTTGAGGACATAGGGGTAGGTAGAGAGTTCATGAAGAAAAACAAAACTGCATGGGAAATACTTTAAAAAAATCAACAACTGGGATCTCATTGAAAAGTTTTTGCACATCAACAGAAATCACCAACAGGGTGAAAAGAAAACCCATAAATTGGGAAAAACATTTAGCCAACTGTCTCTCAGACTAAGGACTCCTGTCTAGAACATATAAAGAATGAAAGAAAATCAGGTCCCAAAAGTTCAAAGACCCAGCCCAAGAATGGGCATCTGAGATGAATACACACTTTTCAGATGAAGAAATACAAATGGCAAATAAGTAGATGAAAAAATGTTAAACATCATTAGTCGTTCAAGAAATGTAAATTGAAACAACACTGAGATTCCATCTCACTCCACAAAGAATGGCCAGCATCAAGAAATCAACCCATAACAAGTGCTGGAGAGACTGTGGGGAAAAGGAACCCTTCTTCACTGCTGGTGGAAGTATAGACTGGTGCAACTACTGTGGAAATCAGTCTGGTGATTCCTGAGTAAACTGGGATTAGAGGTCCCATTCAACCCAGCTATTCCCCTCCTGGGTATTTTTCCAGAAGAACTAAAAACCTCATGCCATAGTGATACATGTGCACCAATGTTTATAGCAGTGCAATGTGTAATAGCTAAATCTTAGAAACAACTCCAATGTCCATCCACTGATGAATGGATCAAAAAAGATGTGATATTTTTATACAATGGCATATTACTCAGCTATAAAGAAAGATAAACTTGAGGCTTTTATAGGTAAATGGATTCAGCTAGAGACCATACTCATTAGTGAAATAAATCAGATTCATATGTATTTCCTCCCTACCATAAGAACCTGAAAGAGTAAATAAAATATGAAAGGTACAGTAGATATTGTGAAAGGGAAAAGAAACTGGTCAAATAGGAAGGAACAACTGGGATGAAGGAGGGGAGAGGAAAAAGAAAGAAGAGTGAAAAATATGTATATGTATACACAGGCTAGCTAGGATAATTGTACTACTAATATCTATTGGTTTATTGAAAGGAACTGTTAATATTTAATTGATCAGTCTTGCGTACTTATATGTGCAACCATTTTGAAGATGACATTATGCAATATAACAACCATTGTTAATGTCCTATCACCATGTTTTGAAATTCTACATCATTTTTATTGTTCTCTACAATGTTTTGTTTCTGTATTTGCTTTTGTTATTTTGTTTTTTTAAAAATGAAAAACATTTATATATAAGAATAGCTGGGATAGGTGTATTGCTGCTGTCTGTGGTTTATTGAAAGGAACAGTCAGTGTCTGAAGTTTTCCCTTTTTTTGACCAGTTTTGCAGGCTTCAGTTTGGTTATCAGAATGACTGATCTGAAAACAACAGTATGCCATGTAAGAACCATTGTTGAACTCCTACCATCTTTTATGGTGAAGCTCTGCATCATTTCCAATTTTTTTTATTACTTGGTATTGTCTCTGTTTGATCAATGTTACATTCTTAAATCTGGTGGACTGAGAAACTTGGTTGAAGATAACTATGTAATGTAGCAAACATTTTTTAATTCCTATCGTTTTGTTTTGAGGTCATGTATCATTTTTGTTGTTTTTGTGTTGTTTTGATTTTGTCTTTGTTGTTGTTTTTTAATTTTAAAAATAAATAAAATTAGTTATAGCAAATCATATTAAAAACCTAGAATAAGCAATCTGTGTAAGAACTTATTCTAATATTAATCAAAGAAAACTTGTCTGCATGTATTTTTTCTCTCAATTTTATGCTTTTGTTATGTATATCATTTCTTTTACATGGCAATGTGGTGTTTTCCATCTTGGGTATGAGTGTATTACATTTATTTGTTGACATCTCCCATTTTTTTCATTGTAGCTTATCTGACTAAATTCCTTTCAGTTACCGTCAGTATAAAGAAAGCTTACAAAGGTTTGGCAGAGTGCAAAACAGTAGAAAAGGGGTAGTGAAGCGCCCTGGCCTCTGAGTAAGCCCAAACCTGAGAGACAAAGGAGAGAACGAAGCCACTGGAAACGCTCGAGCTGAAGGTGGAGCCAGAGGCTGCCTCACAGGGGCAGGAACCCCGCCCACATGTGGCTTGGTGGGGAGGCTCCAAGGAGAGAAAGGTACCGATTTTGCTTTCTGCCTTTCCTCTGATCTCTTGCCTCCCATTGGCCAAACCCAATGAGAAGCCAGAAGGCAAGGGAACGTGAAGCAGGCTGTGCACGTCAGGATCTCAGTGCCTAACCCAGCAGAGAATACAGGGTAGAGAATGATTGTGGATGGGAAGGGAAGAATATCCATCCTTGTTTGGATTGTCTGTGGTGAATACGAATGTGTTTGCTTGCGTTCATCGTTGCTAAGGTTTGGGTCTTAAATGTTGCCCCAAACCTCATACCTTGAGTGCTTAGTCCCCAGATGATGGTGTAGTTGGGAGGACCTTAGGAAGTGGGGCCTCTTGGGAAAAATTTAGATCATTTGAAGCATCCCCTTGAAAAGGATAGTGGGACCTGATTCCTTCAGGTATGTCCCTCCGCGGCTTCCATGAAGTGAGCAGCTTTGCTCCACCACACTGTCCCTGCCATGCTGTTCTTCCTTGTCAAGGCTGAAAAAAAATGGAGGCAACTAACCGTGGACTGAAACTTCTAAAACTGTGAGCCAAAATGAGCCAGTTTCCTTTAAGTTATTTGTATTGGTATTTGTCACACCAGTGGAAATCCGTCTGACCCAAATGTGTAAATGTAAGTTCTGAGTTTTTGCTGGTCTTCCTACTTACATGAATCCATAATGGTAACCATCAGTTCTTCAAGAAATGTGGCTGTAGGTCTTCTTTTTGAAGTGTTAGACTATGTTTATATTACATTCTATTATGCTGAAAAGCATAATAGGTGATAGCTTTTACTGTGATTGTTTGACCTTAAAACGGACGACGAAGGAATTTCTATCACATTTAGAATGGTGTGTGGGCTGGGGACATAGCTCAGTGGAATAAGCGCCTGCCTAGAATGGTGTGAAATGGAAGCAGTGTTGTTTACACAAATAATTTTTGTTGAATACTTACTAATATATTTTGTTGAACCTTACTTTATAGTCATACATTTGAATTTAAAAGCCTACATGAGAGTTGAGATTATATGTCATCTGATTGTCACTACTTCCTTTTAAAAAAGAATACTGTATATTTATTGATAGAAATCATAGCACAGAAGCAGAGGATTGTTGAAATTTATTAGCCAAATAAATGGAGGCCTGTCTGTTTAATGTGAATGTACAGAGATAAAAGATTTAGGAAGTGGAGATTACCAAGACATACTGCTGTGAAGTAGTTCATGTGGGGCAGTTAATACATAAGCGATTAACTATCACCAATGACCGAGCCCCAGGCAGGTTCTCCGGGGAATATAGGCAATAGTGGGAGTGCAGTGAGTAAGCTAGGAGGGACTTACGTCTGAGCTGAACCTCGAATGTTAAGTAAAGTATGTGGTTAAGGAGAGAGAAATTGATTTTGGGCTAAGAGCATGGCATGAGCAAGGCACAAATGAATAAGAATATAATCATGAAGGTGGGAAGGAAAATCATTAAAAACAATCTACATATAAGGAAGGGCGAGCTTGAAGTGCGCTTCAAAGGGTTTGGTAGATAAGGCAGATGAGAGGGAATTGGGTTGGATTGTCAGGCTCCTGAGTGCTTTACTAAGAGCTTTATATTTTCCATAGTTTATAAGAACTATTTTTGAAAAAGAGAAATAAATACTAGGGAAGTAAGGGATCAGTTGGAGATGTAAGAGAACGGATGCAGAGAAGCTGTTGGTGAGTGCGTAGTAGAGATGAAGGGGATTTGCATAAAGAGGCTTTGCATAGAAGTCATTCCATGGAAATGAAATGGAACCAGCAGTGAGAGAGACTGTCACAGGTAATGACAACAGACAAGGTGGCAGAGGAGGGACTTCATTTTTGTTTAGAGTAATTGTAAGAAAATGATGCTATTAATTAAGAGGAAATAGAAAAGGAAGGTATTGCTCTGGAATAAAATGAAATAGTATAATTTTAGGCATGTAGAGTTTGAGGTATTAGAATGTTGTTCTAATATAGATATCTATTTAGAACCTCTGAAATTTTTAGTTTGGAAAGCAGGAGTTGTCTGGGCTCTGGATGAAAATCTGGTACTGTCAACCTAAGGTGCTGCATTTATAGACCGGAAATAGGACTCATTGGCCTATGTGATTAAGGAAGGGGCAGCACTGTGGAATCCCCGTGAATGTAGCGTCCACCTCTTTGGCTGGGCACCACGATTGGAGATGTATTTGACTCTGTAGCCATCTGGGGGCAGCTCCTTCCCTCAAGCACCAACACTTCAAGTTCATGTTAAACTCGGTAAACCCTATTTTTTGACATGTGGATCTGATACCCACGTACTTGAATTTGGCTCTGCATGGAGTCTCGGTCCGTGTTCTGCATCTTATTGTGAATAAATCAGTAGCTTGGCCATTGTGAGCCCTGTAACCATGCCTGTGGTTTCCCAGAGGTGCTCCCTATGTTTTTCTAAAGGCGAAATAGGACACAACTAGAGATTAGAAACATGAACATCTGTTGGAAATGGCCATTGCCCAGGTTATGTTGTCAAATCTTGTCAGAAATAGTGATCATCTCAATCTTGAAATATATTCAAAACTAAGGCCATTTCAGCTACCTGTTTTTTCAGTGGGTCTTTTATTTTGGGGTCGCTTTCACTAGATCTAATTCTCTACTTTTTATCCTTGGATGTCTACATTTTCTATGGTCTGAGAAAAATAAATCCTAGAGAAGGGGGAAATGCATTAGCTTTGCTCTCTCACCCAGACCTTATCAGTGCAATGGTTCCTTTAAGAAAGAGGTATCTTTATCACGTATTGGGTGAACCATTTCAGAGGAGGACCAGTTCCTCTTACTGACTGTAACAGAAGAATCCAAAAGTACAGTGTATACTGGACCCACGAACTTCAGCTTTCATCACATTTCCTAACATATGGACCATTTGGTATTGATTCCACACCACTACTAATTGTCTGCTTTTTTGAGTGCTGGAGGAGTCTCGAACTCCTAAGAGTAGGTTGAATCTCTGTACTTAAGAGAGGAGGTAGAGAGACTGGTAGATAAGGCTTTTGAGAGTACAAGATAAATATTTGTTCAGTCAGGAGCAGTAGTGAGAAAGGAGAGTTAGAATTTAAGACGTGGCAAGACACCAAAAGTGATGATAATGGTGTGTGAAAAGCCATAAGACGTGGTTTTAATAAAGCTAGAATCCAAATCCTGAACTTGAATGGGAATTTAGAGATCGCGTGGAGTCTGTAAACCCTCATGAACCCATGCTAAATCTTTCTCTCAGCTTTTGGTTCAGGCAAATTATTGTGGAAGGTGGTATCTGTTTGCATTCCTGAGCAAATCCATGGCTTCCCACCACTTACAGGCTAGAAAATAATCCTTCATATGTGTTAGTGTTGCATTTACAAAGGGCTTCCGCATACACCATTTAACTCTGCTTGCTAATCAAAGAGACAAAACTCATGCCTTGACTGAAGTCTCTCTGTTCAGGGTTAAGTACGCCATACAAACACAGAGCTATTTTCTGTTAAAATAATTCTGTGTTGGGAAGAACAAAGCTTTAAAAGCAAGGGCAAAAATACCATGAGCCAGTTCTCTGAAGGCAGGCTTTTCTCTCTGCTGAGGTTTGAAATCCCACCAATTCTAGTAACTCACTTCTCTAAGTCTCCTAAGGCTTCTGGAAGAATGTGAATATCCATGCCAGAGAATTGTTTGCTCATATTGAAATGTGTCATATAGAAATTTATGAAAAAGTGGTAATTATAGCAGATTGGTTGATAGTTTTATATAGCGATTCATTTGGCAAACAGTTATTAAAAATTGTGAAGGACAGTAGGACACTGCTATTGTTATGGCTGTGTCTAGATGTCCCCCCAAAGCCTCAGGTGATTGGTCATAGATGGGGCTTTTTGAAAGGTTGCTAAATCGAGTGTGTGATTGATTCATAGTGCAATGCTAGGATTAAAGGTGTTAGAATTAAGGGCAATTGATTATTAAATCAGTCCATTGATTGGTTTAGAATTGCCCCAATCCTTGTAGCCTAGATACAGTAGAAGAAACAGAAAGAGGCTTGTCTTGCTTTTGCTGTCTTTTACATTGCATGAACTAGTTCCACTCTGAGATGCCCTCTGCCGTGCCACCCTGCCTGGGAGCCAGCTGATTATGGACTAAAATCTGTACAAACTGTGAGCTAAATAAACCCTTCCTCCTTTAACTGTGAGTGTTGGGTGTTTTGTTTCAGCAACAAGAAAAGTAACTAAGACAGCTGTAATTACTGTGAAGAGTAAAATGCTTAATAATGTATAATAGAAAAAGAAATATTAAAATATTTATTTTGTTATGTTTAACTTTCATAATCTCAAAATTTTATACCTTCTACAGCTCTGTCTTTTCAGTACACTCTGCAATGTGCTTAAATTTTTTTAGACAGCTGCCAGCTGAGTGCCAGTTTTAGATTTGAAATTTTTTCCTGGCAGCCCCTTTGAGAAACATATGCTTCTAACTTCAGCTACTGCTTTTTCCTCCGTATGCTTCATATTCCATTTCTAGGTATCTGAAAGGCATTTGGGTCAAATATGTGCATGTTTAAGACTATGGGGCTTGTGGGTATGGCAGGCAGGCCTTCCAAGTAGGAGACGGAGAAGAACCGGACATCAGCAAGTTAAAACTGACTTAGAAGCGTATAACACCAAGCCTTTTTCTTCTAGAGACTTCAATTTTTAAGCTATATAAAATAAATACTTGCTGTTCTGCTATTTTTGTGCTATCTTGTTTCAAACTAAACCAAGCAGGGGAATACAAGCATAATGGCTTAGAGAACAGATCCTGAGATCAAGAGGGAATTAGATTTTTGAATGTTTCTAATGCTATTTGTTTCTGGTTTTCTAACTTCATATGTCATGAGCTCTCATTGACTTACAGGCGTACCAGACTTATGATTAGGCACTCTATGGTGAATTAGCAGGGAAAATTTCATTTCAAAATTGCACTATTGGTTAAAAGTATTATAAAAACGTCTCTCAGTCTACTAGCATTATAAATAGCTGGTTCTAGCTATTTGTATGGATTCTTCTAAACCTATACTGTTATATAACCAATAGGGTGACAGTTCAGTGAAAGTAGTTATACTTTTAGGAACTGTTGACCATTCTAGAACTTCTGGTTTGGGCCTTGATTACTTTAAGACAGCAAATCAATGACAGTAAGCCGAGTGATTTCTGAGTGGCTGACATTGATATCATATGTTCCTTTCTTCCTCGCTCATAACGCTTTAGCCACAAAATTCCTCCAGCCTCGCTCAGAGCATAATGTGCTATTATATTAGACATGATTTTAAAAGACTGGTTGTCTGTCTTCCATGTCTACTGCAATAAAAGCAAAAAGGCAGGTGTAGAGGAATTCCTTCACAACAACATTGATAGCAGGTTAGAGGAGAAGACTGCAAATGCCGAGAGACGTGATTTCAAAGTAGCTCAACTTGGGAACATTTAATAGATGAGAAGAAAAATCCCAGTGGAGTCTGAGGGCATCCCCGTGTGATATGAGGGTTTTGTTTTATACAGAAGATATTAACTTGTGATCATTGTCCTGTTTCTTCTTTGTAATGAAATTCCAATGATATATTTCAAACCAGAACTATTAAATAAACAAATAAAAGCTAATGTACATCAAGATTTAAGGCCTTTGGACCATCTGGAAGAATTTTGCCTTGCTCATTCTAATGTCTTCCTCCTGCCCTCTCTCTCTTTTTTGGGGGGCGGTCAAGACAGGGTCTCGCTATGCAGTTCAGGCTGGCCTTGAGCTCGCTTTGTAGCCCTTGCTGGTCTCGAACTCACAACGAGTTCTGAGTGCCTCAGCCTCCGGAGTGCTGGGATAGCAGGCGTACGCCACCAAGCCTGGCTACTCCTGCTCTCTGTTGCAGTACGCTTCTACAGTAACCCGCTTTACCCTTAGGACTCGCCTGCTAAGGGCATTTTCTCTAGGAAGAGCTGGCTTAGCTGCTTCTCTTTTGGGAACTCTTTGCTTGAATAATCGTGTTGCTCACAGTCTCTTTCTTTCAACAGTTGCCTGTATCCTTGCTCTGGACTGAAAGCTATTTGAAGGCAGGAGCCCCGTTTCATTCTCTGTTATGTGTACTCAGTGCTTAGCATCATTGCATCTGGGATACAGTGCACAATGTACAATAGAAAAAACGGCGAATCTTTACATTTTAAAGAACTTATTACAGTAAAACACATGTTGCCAAGAATGAGGGAATGAATGTGTTTAGCAAGGGTATTTTGAGTTTTGCAGGAGATTATGGCACTGTGTCTTTTGTTATGTGTATTCCTTTTCTCCTTTTCCCCATCCCAGTTATTCTTTTCTTTTTGAGCAGTTTCTTTCCCTTTCACAATGTCTGTTGTGCCTTTTGGATCTTGTTTACTCATACCTCATAAAATAAACAGAAAGTTCTTATATAAATGAAAGGCTGGCTGAATAAATCCAGAATAACTTTAGCCGTCTAGAATTTGTCTGTATAGTACTTTGGAAAAGCAACAGGCCAAACATTTTAAGAATTTATGCTCTAATTTATACAAGCATTATGGTGAATAAGAAATTTATACAAGCATCATGGTGAATAAGAATTCAGAGTAGGGTTAGAAATGTCTTTAAGATGTGAAAAAATATTAAAAGTGTAACTATCTATAGGTATTCTAACTTAATAGAGATTTAATAGGTCATATGTATTTTTCCTTAAGAGTTCTTAATAATAACAATTTTTTAATTTTTTATTGTAAAGACCAAAGAATGGAGACATGTAAACCAGAATAACACATAACAATACAGGAAATACAAAATTATAGAGAAGATACTAGGGTATTAGCACTGGATACTGTATTACATAATGTTATCTTTGCATTAGTTAACACAAAAACAATAAAGGAAATACCAAATTATAGAGAAGATAGTAGGGAATTAACACTGGATGCTGTATTACATAATGTTATCTTCACGTTTGTTACTCAATTATGTAGATGATGGCTCGTTCTATTAATCAATTTTCTCCACCCTCATCTCTTGTTCTACTACTCAATGAGTCATCTTCCCTCTGATAATAGCTGTAGTTTTGGGTTTATTTACTCCCTCGGGCTTTTACTTTGGGAAAAGACATGGCTGCTTCAAATTATGCTGTAACAAATACGGGTATACACAAATTGCTATGGCAGGAGGTGGAAAAGCACCCATGCTCAAAGACAGTAGATAGGCAGGGATCAGGTTCACTATGGTCAAGCCCCCATTGACAAGCCCTCAAGGCCATTGGCAGTCTGGTTGAGTCAGCGAGGTTACCCAGCGAACTGCCAGGCTTCACCTCAGTACAGCATGTCCAGAGGCCCAGTTGAGTCCTCAGGGCCACCCAAGCAGATTGCCAGGCTTCGCACTAGCACGGTGCTGCTGGGGGCCTGGTCCAGTCCATGGGGTCGCCCCCAGCAGACTGCCGGGCTCCTCCCCATTACCTTCCTGATGACCCACCCCTCTCAGACCTTTGGGCTTTGCCCCGTCGCTGCACTGCAGGAGGCTGGGTCCAGGACTTCAGGTTCTCATGTAGCCTGGAGGGAGCCCCTTCCCCCTCAGGCTGCTGAGCTCTCTGTCAAGGCCCCCAGGGTCCCCTTATAGGCCACTAGTGTCTCCCTGTAGGCTGCCTGTGACTCTTTGGAGGCTGTCCCCACCCAGCTGGAGAACCAGGTCTGCACCCCAGTTCCAGGTCTTCTCCTCCTCCCACCTCTCGATCTCCAGTGTTGCGGTTTCCCACCCCTTGTAGCTGGGCATTGGGCAAACTTATGATGCTGGGCACAAGGGCATGAGATCTCTCCCACCCGTGCTTACTATGGTAGTCCAGGGTGTGTACTGAGTTTAGTTATTAGTTCTAGGAGACAGTTGGAGGATTTTCTCGGGTCTGCTGTGTAGAGTATGTTGTTGTCTCTCAGACTCCAGGACTGCTGCTTTTCGTGTAATTTGTCACTCTGGGTTCATACAAGGTTCATATATGCAAGCAGTATGGAGACCCTGTTGGTGCTCATATTAGTAGTTTAGGGTGAGTCCTGAAGCCCATAGACTCAGCCTGTTGCTGTCAGGGACACATGTTGAGTGCTTGGGCTACCAAGACTCAAAATGTTCAGAGAAGAAGTTCAGGGTGGGAGCTGAAGCCTGGTAACTCAGCTCGTGCTTCCTGCTTGGTGTTGGAGTGAGAGGGGCGTGGGGCCGTGTGATCCACCTCCATCTGCAGCTCTCTCTTACTGTTGTGCTCCAGTGCCTGTTTGTTCTTTGGCTGGGTCCCTGGGAACTGCTGTGGCCCTGGGGTAGCTGCCGCTGCTCTCTGCTGCTCTCTGCTGGTAGTTGCTCACACAGTGGAGAGGTAGGAGGCCACAGCCTCAGGGCAGGCATAGGGCTGGGTGTGGTGGCCTGTGTACTGTTGCTTTAATTCTGCCTTGCCTTAGGGCGCTGATTAGAAAGGTTGCTGCAGGGTGGGGATTCTGTTTTAGTGGCTGTTGTAACTTCTCATCCTCACACTGGGTTTGACCACACCTCCTGACCGCCATTGCCTCTTTTCCTGGCTGCACTTTCTCCTCCCTGGTGCTGGACCAGCTCTCGGAACTCCACTCTCCCCTGGCTGAGTTGGGAGGCTCCTGTGAGCACAGGCCTCCGAAGCTGAAGCTGTGAGTGCCGGAATGAGGGAGCAGGATGAGTGTGTGTTTGGAGTGGTGACTCCCTCCTTCTCCGCCTCCTCTTCCTCCGACTGTGCCATGGCGGCCCTCCAAGCCTTTCCTCCAGGAGAGGTCTTGTTTGGTCTTTCTGAGGGCTTCAATTCTCATTTCAGATCCTTCCTGGGTTCAGGGTACACATTTCTCTCCTTCCTGTCTTTCTCATGTTGCTATATTCCAGTGTCTGGTTGGAGATCCTCTGGGAGGATCTTTCGCTGCTGCTTACCCTGTTGCCATCTTCCCAAAAGTCTCCCTAAGAGTTCTTGTTTAACGTAAAAATATTCACAGCAAATTAAAATATTTTTTAGACCGTATTCCTGTAATGTAAAAATTTTGAAAAATAATACATTAGGAACCTTTAATAGTCCACCATTTATTTGACCAAAATTGAATAATAAGGAACATTATTTCATGGATCTAGTACCTAATAGTGTTACCTGGAATTATTTTAATCTAGCAATGAGAAAAACCCTCATTTTTTAAAAAATTAATTTCATTGCTCCTTTTTTTTTTTGAGAAAAGGCCTTGATACGTAGTTCAGGCTGGCTTTGAACTCACTTTGTAGCCCAGGCTAACCTTAAACTCAGCGCAATCCTCCTTCTTCAGCCACCTGAGTACTTGGATTACAGGTGTGTGCCATCATGCCTGGCAAAACCTCATTACTGACAAGTTTGCTAGTGATTAAAAATTAAATGGCAGTAAATAATATTAGGCATTAAATTTCAAAATGCCACACTCAAGTCATCAGACTTGTAAGTATACTGATACGTACACATGACAAGGTGACCAGGCTTAAAGTGCAATACCAGGAATAAAATAGAGATTAAAAAGAAGAGTTGATTAAATACTGGGATGGTTAATGGAAAAGATTATAAAATCTTCTGATTAAGATAATGGCTTTGAACGCCTTTATTTGTGTGAATAAGAATCATAACCATGAATATGATTTAGTTTTAAAATGAAATTGGTGAAACTCACTAAACACTACCCAAGCAGTTGGGTTAGATTATATTTTTAGTACCAGCTCTGTGAACCCTTTGCCCTACAAACATTTTCTGGAGAATGTTTTTCCCTTCCTTTTTCCCTTCATCTGGACTCAGTGTTAACCATGTTCTTCTGCTTTGTTATTTATCTGAGGTCATAGCTGGGCCACTTAAAAACTGGGCTTTCTTCCAGAATGGCTTATTTGATTTTGGTGATTTTGACAGTGTTGTCTTAAAGATAAAAAGTCACATTTAAAAAGTCAGTCTGGGCCAGCTTCATGCTGTCCTCCTGGGTTTATGGAGGAGGAAGGTTCACGGAAAGGGGAAAGATGTCTGTTGCACATACTGTGTTATTTGTTATCTGAAATCTAAAATTCAATAGTTTGCTGTTAGAGTGACAAAAAATATCCTGTCAGAATAAGTGCATCAAAATGTCATGTACCTGCTTTTTCCTCTTTTGCATTAGAAAATTAATGTACAAGTAGCTGGTCTGACTGACTCTGTAAGACTTTGAGCTGAAGGAAACACTACTTGTCTTTATTTTTTATCATTTAAATTAAGCCAGTTTTGAGCCCTTCTTGTTGGTGAGGAATGTGGTGTCAGTCATTATTGACCCCCCCCCCCCACACACAGTATATTATCCTGACTGCTGCAGTTTACATGGATCCTGGAAACAAGGGAGAGAAATGTAGGCCTGAACCATCATCACGGGTGCTATAGCTTCTTCCTCACACTTTGGGAAATCTCAGTGACTCCGCTCCTGGAGGTGGGCGACCCTCTGAAGTCCCCATCCCACAGTCCTTGTCCCTGCAGGCAAGCTCCACAGCAGCAACCACAGGCAGCAGGCCTCAGAGGCAGCCACATCCAGTTAAGGACATGTGCTATTTCTGGGAGTTCCCCGGCAGGCAGCGTGAGGCAGCTCCCAGGCCTGAACCAACCGACTGTGCTCCTGCCTTGTGCTTTGTGCTCTCCAGACGCCCAGTGTCTCAGCCCTCCAGGGAAGGCCCTTTCTTGGCCTTTTCTTTCACAGTGGGTTTAATGACCCACCTGAAAGTTCTAAGTAGATAAAACCAGAGAAGCACCAAAGCCTGTTTACTTTTCCTGCGCGTAAGAAGTACTTAGCTTTAAACATGCAGTGCACAGTCTCCCATCCCCCAAGGATGAATTGCACATTTCCTTGAGACAGCAAAATCCAGCAATTGCATTTATGGATTTAATTCCATATCCTGCCACTTTTTTTTCTTCCCCACCTCTTTTTTTGAGCAGTTTCTGCAAGCTGTCACGACAGGCTGTGCCCCTTCAGGGCTTAGGATCCTATATGCCTTGCAGCAGTCTCCACAAAAGACAGTTCTTTCTCTTCCTGCTCCCTCTCAGTCTCTTACACACACACACACACGCACAAACACACATGCACACACATTATATAAAGACCCTATAATATTTGTTCTGGACAGTCCCTTTTAGCAGTACCAGGTTATGGTGGTGAGGTAATTGCTATCTCAAAATGCTAATGTTATAAAGTTACTTTACTCATACCCCAGGCCTTTTTCTATGGTAAACTGGCTATAACATGGTCCAATTGCAGTATAAAAATTTGCATTCCTGGGTCTCCCATGACAGCCAAGGTGATATGGTTAGAAGGCCTGCATCTTCAGATGGCTGCATCTATGTGAGCACAGTACAGTACCGCTCTGGGAGCCTTGCTTTATGTTTTTATGTAGCTTTCTGGCCGTCACACATACCGAAAAGCGGAAATTTACCAAGCAATATTTTTTATACTCAAGTTTTGCTAAGATGCAGAAATCTGATCAGATCTCACCATTCAAAACTCATTGAAACTCTTGTAATTTAGGTAATTCCTATTTTTCCACTGTAGTATGATTCTATAAAGGATGTTACCTATAAAACAAAAACAGCAAAAAATTAATATTTAATCTTCTCTCTTGCATAATTATGATAGAGCTTGCAACTACTCTTTTAAATCACTACATGACATTTCTGCAGCTGTGTGACTAGCCAGTCAGCGCACTAAGTACCAGGATGAGGAGAACTAAGTAGTGGGGGATGTGAGATTTTGAACATTATTGAGGGTGATTTTTTTGTTTGACAAAAAGGCTATTCAGAAGGTTCTCTTCTTTAGGCTTTTTAAACATTCAGCTTCCAATTCTAGTTTCTTCTTCTTTATATAAACAGGATAAAGTTTACTATTGATTTTAGGAGTCATGGGGTAATGTTTGGCCTCATTTATAAAATTACTAGAACATTTAAACTGTGCTTCTAAACAATACATTTTTTTCTTTAAGCATTAAATTGTCTTAGTTAAAGTGTCAGTGACTAGTAAATAACACTTGCACAGCTAGTAAATGAAGCCTATAGATACAGTGACCCTCAGGATTTTTTGTTTGTTGTTTATTTGGTGTTGTTTTTGTTTTGTCTCTTTTTTTTGAGGCAGTGTCTCAGTATGTAGTCAGGTTGGCCACAAACTCAATGATCCTTCTGTCTCAGCCTCCTCATTGCTGGAATTACAGTTTTGCATGAACACTAAGTTTTTAAAATGTTGAAAAGGATACAATTCTAAACATGAATAGACTTTGAACAGGCAATTACTTAAAACAAACTTTATGTACTTATACTTAACGTTTTGAGCTTCAGGTGCATAAAAGCACAACCCTCATTAAGGAAGGCAGGTAATATCTCAGTTATTAAGGATACTTATGACCAGGGAGTTAGTTAGTCCAGGTTTTAGACTTACACAGATCCAGAACAGTTCTCAGCATCAATTAAGGAAAACAACAAATGCCACACAATTCAGGGCTATTTCTCAGTATCTGGAGGTTACTATGACCAGACATTTTTATCTGATGCTGCAGATTACGTGGATGGAGCTTGTAGAATTTATTTTATAGTAGTGGTCTCAGGGACTTTGAAACATAAACCAGTCTTTTGTGTCCTGTACCTGTGGATTGAGATTATTTATAGTAAGATTATTTATTGGCAGTAAGTGAACATTATGTAATAACTTCTTTTTCAAGAACAACCCATATGTCAGGTACTATGCTAGGCAAAGGGAGTACAATCATAGCTAAGATAGACATGGATTCTTGGCTCATAAAATATGTGATAAAGTGAAGGTGACCATATCCTAGTAGTGAAATTTTGAGACTATAAGAGCAGATAATTAAGTATTGGGCTTGAGTTCCCAACGAAAAGCCTACTAAAGGTACTAATTTTCCTTTTTCCTGAAGTAAAATTAATGCCTATCTCAGATTGCTATAGAAAGAAAACGAAAACCTTGCAGATATTATCAGCAAGGGAACTATAACTTGTGGCAAGATGCTTTGAATGACTTCATGAAACAAAGAAAACAGTTTATTTCCAGTGGCAGTCTATCTTGTGTTCACTGATGAGGTTTATTTAAAATGAAGCTACTTTCACTTTTAGGATATCACAAGAGGTATCACAGTAAGGCTTGATTGGGAGAGTTTGGGCAGCTTCCCTTAAAGCCAGTCAAAGCCAGGTGTGGTAGTGCCTGCCTGCAATCTCAGCATCAGGAGGCCGACTCAGGAGGATCACTGCAAGTTTGAGACCATCCTGGGCTACAAAGTGAGCTCAAGGCCAGCCTGAGCTGCATGGCGAGACCTTATCTCAAAAAAGACCAAAAAAAAAGCCCGTCAAGAAACTGGACTGAGTCACATTCTAGAAGCCAGGTGGGTTCATTCCTACCTTATTTCCATTTGAAGATATTTTCTGAAGGAACATTTTATCATTCTGAAACAGTTCACAAAAACATATATTTTATTTCCTGATTCTCTACAAGGGATGTAGAAGTAATTCTAGTCAGTTCAGATGACTTAAGCAATTTGACTTTCTTTTAGCAAATTTTAGGTTATTGAATAGTATATATAATTAGTTTATTAAATGGTCTCAATTTACAGCAATACTTTGTATTTGGGGGTGTTGTGTTTTGTTTTGTATTGAGACAGGGTCTTACTATGTAGCTCAGACTACCTTTGAACTCACTGTGTAGATCAGAATGGCCATGAACTCAAGGCAATCCTCCTGCCTCAGCCACCCAAGTTCTGGGATTACAGATGTGTGCCACCACCCCTGGCTAACAGTTTGGAAATAGGTTTATTCTTCTCTCACCACTGCTCTCAAATTGTATCACATCAAAGAATATGGAAATTTGTGCTTGAATGTTAAATTGAAAAGTAGTTAGCCAAAAGAAATACCCATGTCCTCTCCGGTCATCTCTTGCTTTTCAATGGATATTGAAACTGCGTTGGATTCAGACAGTGTAGGATGTTACTGTGTTTGGTATGATCCACGCATGATTCTCTGATGGGCAAAGTAGTATTTCAACAAAACATGTGGGTGCCTTTAGAGCTTTGAGAGCTATATAGTCAATGGGTTGTCCTCTCCTTGGGATCTGGGACTCTTGACACCTTCACAAGTATTTTATATTCCTTCCTCCTTCTTCTTAAGGGAAACAGATGGAAATAAAAGCCTTTCTGTTATCCACTATTTTTAGACAAGTTAAACCAGGGTCTGGGTACCTCTTTCTGAGAAGATGAGCTACTTTAGAAAAAAAAAAAAAATATATATATATATATATATATATATATATATATTATATATACATACATTTATCTACATCAGTCCTGTTAAAAGTCTCTCTTCAGTATCATGTGCTTGTAATCCCAGCACCCTGCAAGGCTGAGGCAGGAAGATCACATGCTTGAGCCCAGCCTGGGTACCTTAGCAAGACCCTGCCTGGGAAAAAAAGAGAGAGAGAGTAGAGAAAATGGCTGAAAATGCAGCTCAGTGCATAAGCCCTGGGTTCAACCCCTAGTACCTCCGCCTCTCTGTTCATTTGGAATTGTGTTCATTTCGTTCTGCTCTTTTAGGTAAGAGGTTAGCTTTACTCTTTCTCCCAATTGATGAAAGCTGGCATGATTAGATATCACCATTAAGCCATGATTTCTGCCCCAGGATAATGATCCTGTTTGGAACCATCAATTTATTTGTCTCATAGAGACTGACTGTGAACTATGAGCAAAACCCAGAAGAATTCAGTTTTATTCAGAGGCTTAGAAGCTATGTCGGCCATAGCTAAATATTGTAGTTAATAGAATACATTTAGCTGTCCTCTATGTTATGAAAATTCCAAAATCAAAAGAAAGTTTAACCCAAAAAACGAATTGTCCCTAATTTTTGAAGATTGTGTAGCAGAGAGAATCAGGTCTACCCAGGGAAATCTAGCCTGGTAATGCGTAGAACACCTTCCACATGTGGAAGTTAGTGTCTACCGCCACCATTATTGTCCTCTCAGACAGTGTGAAATAGCGCAGAAGAGGCTGCATCCTCTTAGAGTTTGGCTTTAAAAACAGTTGCTCTTTCAAGGTGTACTGGCACATGCCTTCCTCAGTCCAAATCAAATACAGAGCACCTTATGGCTCATCATGAAGAAAAGTCTCCTGGGTAAGGGGTGCAGTTGTCTTAATGGTGAGTGTAACTTCTCTGTAGGGGACAGAAGTAGACCAAGTATGTACTTTTGCAAAGTGACCCTAAAATTATAAGCTGAATTCTAACTTAATGTATGATGATAGCAAATAATTCACATTTAGATTTCCTTTCAGATATGTTGCCCGTCAGCTCTTCATTAGCATAAAAGCTTATTGTGGAAATGCTGGCGGTTCACTTTACCTAGCTCAGCAAAAATGTGTGAACAGAATGCTCGCTCTTGTTTGTTTTATATTCTCCTGCAGAATAAACTGCATCTGTCCAAACCAACTCAGTTTATCAGAAGCAGAAAATCAAGAAGCTACCCCCACTCACTGAAATCAGATCTTAGAATTATGAATATGGAAACTACATTATTATCAAAAGAGAAATGGTCACAACCACTGGCAACAGCTGCTGTTCTGCAAATCTGATTTAACAGTCAGCGAAGCCTCTATTTGTAAGGGGCACATTTGCGTGCACAGAGTTGTACTTGTCACTCCAGTTCATACTGCCAGCGGGTTTGGAAGTAGGAGTCATGGCATCTTTGGGAGGTTTTCTGTTTATTTAGCATTGGTGTATTACTGAGTAAACAGATGGACATAAAATACAGTTTTACTTTAAGTTAGCCATTTGGGTGAGCAAGACAATAATTCAGTTGCTTCTGATATATTATTCTAATTTATTAACTATTAACAAAGTTAATGGTCTTAAATTTCTATACTAGCTATAAAGTATTTATTTTTTATTTTTTATTTTTTTTATTTTTTTGGCGGTACTGGGGATCGAACTCAGGACCCTGCACTTGCTAGGCAAGCGCTTATTCCACTGAGCTATATCCCCAGCCCCCTATAAAGTATTTAGTGAATGAGTCCTTGTGTATTCAGACACTATTTATTTTGCTGTAGACTAGTCTATACTAGTGGAGGTAGAATATCAACCTTTTATCATATCAATAAATCACATGTGTATCATTGATAATGATTAAAAATGTCTGTGCCTTATATCTTGAGGGTAGTTTAAGGTTGAGTTACAACTATTTTCTCATGTGATTCCCCCAATTGATATTAGTGATACAAAGTAGATATTTTAAAGGAGGAAGATGTAATCTGTGTGTGCTCCAACTCCCTAGGAGGAATATGACCATTATGTACTGCAAACATGTACTAAGAAAAAACAAAAATTGGAAAGGAAAAAGAAAATGAAGTCTCCAGAGGTTAAGTGATAAATAAGGGTAAAGCCAGAGAGATACAGAGCAAGGACCTTCTAGTTCTACTCACTGAATTCCTGCTCGCGTTCTTAAAAGGATGTTCTTGAGAGGGTTGGTGGGGACTAAGCCTATTTTAGCTGTGAGCAAGCTACTCTCACACCCGCGAACCTCTAGGTTGAGAACCCCAGCACCAGGGAACGCCGAGGACAGCAGAACAGTGGCAGAGGGAGGGCACGCGGGCGGGGAGACGCACTCCGCTCTGACTGAGGGTCCCCCCAGCGACCCGGTGTGGACGCGGCCAGGAAGACGGGCTGCGCCTGCCTGCTGTATTACCCCCTTTCCTCCGGCTTCTCCTCCGCTGCTGCTCCGTATCATGACGGTTTGAGTCCCTCCTGTTCTGGGGGGCTGCACCCATCTGTAAGATTCCTGAACCTTAGTGAGTTTCACTGTGCACTTCATGACGAGGTTAGGAACTAGAATCTGGGGAATGAAGCGGATGGCATCCAGCCAAGCCTTTGTCTGAAGATGACGGGAGTGAGAAGATGGTTAATGAATAGCAGGTCTGGAACCAGAACTTACGTTCAGACCTCTTTCCACTGCACAGTCGCGCTCTTTTGTTCATAGTAATAAACACTGGTGTGGAGATCTTTGAAGGGAAGGACTTCTTTCCTCACTGCAGCAACACGGTGCAAATATATACGAGGGCACAAAGGCGCATATTGAGTTGATGTTGGAACAAAAGAATTCTGCTCTCTGTGCTGGCAGCTGTTCTGTCCAGTAAGTTGGGAGAAGGACATTTGACACAATCTGAAAAGCTTTTTGGGCCCTCACAATGTGCTGTGCTAGTGGTGGCTGTGAGTGGTAGGTACAAGGTCAAGGTAGTAAGGGCACAGGATGGCGTTCTCACCCAAGTAGACGGTTATCGTGACAGCATTCTCTTGAGCCCTGCTGGCCTGCTTAGAGTTCTGGATCTGTAGAGCCTACGTCAACAGACAGGGTTCTTTGTGAATCAAGGACCTTGTGCTTGTTTTATTTCAAGTGTATTCCAAGGAGTTAGTTACAACCCTGTAAATAATCACTGATCCTCCCAGGGTACTCACAGTTCCTATTATTTCTGTCTTGCAGATGAATCAAGTAAGCAGAACTGCTAGATTTTCTGCCTGAGGCAAATGAGTTGATATGCACATAGATACTCTAAGTAATGATGGAATAGGAGGCCTTTTTCCGCATCTTTCCAGGTGTGTGTCCAAAGAATATCCTATGACTGAAAGTAAAGATTAGAAAAGCTAACCTATGTTACTTTAATACACGAACCTCAGCAAAGGCCCATAATCAAAGCTGGGCTGTGTTACCTCTTCTAACCAGAAGCTCTCTCAAGAAAGTACAGTTTGAAAAGCAAAGTAATTTGCCAGTTGTGTCTTTGAAGTTGTCTGGTATGATATGATGGGTGTTTAATACATGCTGAGGATATTTTTAAAGTAGGGAGCAATCACAAAGTGATAATGTAAAAGAACTGCTTACACAACTACATTTAAGGTTTAAAAATGACATAAAATTTTTGCTTTCGTCTTTCACTTTATAATTGTGTCAGTACACTGATGCTGAGTTTTCTTGTTAGAGACCTATATGTTGATGGTAAAACTGTTACATGGTAGGTGATTTTTAGAGCATGAAATTTCTGGTTTCCTAAGACCTGTCATTTCCATGGGGTATGTGTTGTATGTGTATTGGTAATAGCATGTCTATATGCTAAGGTATTTGTCTCTGTTTCTCTGCTGTAGCTGGTCAAGTAAAACTTAACATTAATAGCTAGTTTTAATTGGTGACTATATTAACTTACTACTTTTTCAAATTTTGGTTAGGCACTTGCCATGTAGTTTTGTGGATTTACTTCGAATTTAGGCTCCTATATGAACAGTACTGCAGGAGAAAAGTGCCTGGCACACAGTAGGTGATAAGTACTCAGTAAATCTGTATTGCAGGAATCACATCAATAGAAGACTGAATGACTCCAAACCATACCAGAAAACCTGGAAAAAACCAGTTATTGACCTATTTTAGAATCATAGATTGTTAGAGGTAAAAGTGACATTAGAGGTCAGTCACTTAAATCTAGTTTCCTATTGGGAGATATCAAATGAATCGGGTTCATTTGCTGTAGAAAATTGTTAAGTATTGGAAAGGATACTAGGTTTATAGTAAGATGATCTGGGGTCCATTGCCAGATAATCGCTTGCTTTTTGAATTATCCAGGGATAAAATGGGACAACTGATACAAAACTGCGGAGTTCACGTAGGAAATCTCAGAGGACACAACTTCTTTCTTTCTTTAGCAGACCACATATCACAAGTCAAATGGTCTGGTACCACACCTCATATGAACACAGTGATTAGTCCAGGAAGGGGGACATGATTGAACTAGGGACAGTTAGAGTCTTTCTGTAGGGTTCTTCAAACAAGGCCTGACAGGGCCTTTTCTTTAGTGTGATACTGCTTTAAGGATCTGAGCTTAGTGCTATTATGGTAGTAGCCAATCCCTACCTTCCTGTTTCTGCCCTTGGAGCTAATACAATGACGTACAAAGTAGTAATGCCGTGTTTGCATGCTTTGCCCCCCCCAGAATTCATATTGAAACTCAGCCCCCAACGCATCAGTAATGAGAGGTGGGGCCATTAGGAAGTAGTGCGCACAGAGGGCAGAGGGAAACTGGCACTCTCCGAGGAGGGCCGGAAGGAACTACCCAGCTTCCTCTTGCCCTTCTGCCACTGCCCTCATGGGAAGGTGCCTAGATGGTGCCATCTATGGGGAACGGGGGCTGGGGATATAGCTCAGTGGAATAAGCGCTTGCCTAGCAAGCGCAGGGTCCTAAGTTCGATCCTCAGTACCGCAAAAAAAAAAAAAAAAAAAAGATAGTTGCTATGGGGAACGGTCTTTATCTCAACATTCTTCTCCTCTACAACCGTGACAACATAAGTTTCTCTTGTTTATAAATTACCCAGTCTATGATATTTTGTTATAGCAGTACAAACAGACTGTAAGGCAGAGACGCAAAGCAGATGGGGCTAAATCTCTGGTTGGTTCTTTCCGGCCCTGAGCAAATTTAACTCCTTCCTTAATAGCAATTTTCTTTGTTTTTAACCTCAAAGTTCCCTTTTAGGGGCTAAGGTAGTTGTTGGGTCCTCTGAGTTGCTGACTGAGTTTCTGGTATGCAATACAGTGAATAAACAAAACTCATGAGATCTAATCAGAAAGCATCCTTGTTTGTGCCTCAAGTACCCAACTAGAAAATATTTAGGACAAGAAGTTCTTCCCTGCCCCAGCGTGAACAGGTGGCAGCCCTGTGACTTTTCTGGTAATCTTAGTATTACTTACTGCCTGCTTCTAAGTTGTAAGTAGTCTTGTGGTTGTCAAAACCTTGGACTCTTTTCCCTGTTTCTCTCCTGGCGAAGGCCTTTGCCAGTTAGAAACCCTGCCGTAAGCTTCTGCTTGACAGTCATAGTTTCAAATCCTGCCAGGGTCTACAGTGGAAGTGAAGGGAGTAGAGGAAGGCAGGCAGGTGATGAGCTGACCAAGAGGACACACAGGGCTTCGTGCTCACAGCGCCTCTGCTTTCAAGCAGCCTTTCCTCCTGGTGGCTTGTATAAGTTTTTCATTCATACCGATCTTCTTCATCTTTTAGTAGTAGTGTGAGAAGCGTGCTACGCTTTCCTCTCTGCTGGTCTTTAGCAGACTCCACGGCAGGGTCTTTTCGCCTGGCCGGGGGAGGTGTGAGACCAGCTCTGCCCCCTCGTGGCCTCTATCTCTGTGACCTGGAAGTGCTCAAGGTCCTTGGACTGACAAGTGCAGAGTGTAGGCCAGTCCCTTACCTTCAGCTCGTGCTCCTTGAGCTTTTCCAGGAGAGAGTCAAGACGCATCATTGTGTTCCCCTAGTGGCAGGAGGCATGTCCAGGCTTTGGGGGTGACCCTGTGGAAGTCTCCTGACGGCCCCTGCCCCGCACCTCTTCTCCCTTCCCTCTGTGTTGTGTGGGAGGAATGCAGGGCGCACGGCTCTGTCCTGAAACCACCCTCCGTAACTCTCCTGATTTCTAGGCTTTTGATTTTTTTTTTTCATTTTGAATGTGGGATGGAACTTTTTACAATCACCAGGTAGGCTGCAAAATGTTTCTTTTACAAATTTGTATGTGGACCTGGAACTTGAAGCTGGAATTTCATGACTGTATCTTGGAACTTCGGTTGCAGTTTCTAATGTACCAGACCTTTTTAACAAAGTGCATTGTAAGTGTAAAGCGCTGCACAGAATGTAAGGAATTAAATCTCTCTGTCCTGAAGAGGTACAAGGATGAATGAGACAGAACAGAATAAAACGTAGCTGTACTTCTTGAGACAGAGAGAGACTGAAAGAGATCTATGTAGGCTAGTCTGAGTGCCTTTGCTTTGTGTCTAGTTATACTTCATGATTAGTTAAGGTAGAACTGTTGACAGTACATAGCTTCGAATTTGTCCTGCTGTCCTAACTAAATGGGTAACGGGCAATAATGAGACAGTAGGGGACAAACATTTGAAATGAAAATGCGAGCTGCCCGGGAGCCAGTGCTCTTCTCCCTTTAGTGCGGGCAGCCTGCAGCTTGCACAGACACACATGTCCCCACACTTGAAGTGGGCTTCTGAGAGTTTGGTGTTTTGCGGTGTGCACAAACTGATTGATCATTCCTATACCTCACACAGAAAAGTACTTTCTTCGCTCTCACATTGGAGAAATTGACAGAAAAAAGGAGAAGTCAAATGGGACACTGCACTTACCACCCATAACCTACAAGTCCTCGTTTATGTAGTCAGCAGTTACCTTTTGAACATCTGGTCTACAACCCAGGCACTATACTGAGCAGGTAAACAGAGCTTGCAGTCCTGTAGGGAGCTGAACATTAAACACTTCAGTGCCCTGTTGTAAATTATGTAAAGTGGCAGGAAGGAGAATAAGATGTTTTTTTCAATTTAGTTACTGCGTTGTGGGGAGCATTCTTAGCTAAGGGAATGTAAAGGACGAGGCCCACTGTTTGTCCAAATTTGCAGCTCACATGTGCTTTTTATTAAGTAGCCACAGTCAACAATAAAACAAATGCCACCTTTGACTAAGACAGTATTTTCCAGGACTACACTATAGGCTTCTTCCAAAATGTTACCTTCGTCAGATGTGCTTGACTTTTCCTCCAGTAGAGCTTAGAGTTTGTTGAAAAGGACTGCTTTGGGGGGAACACCCTGTTTATTAGAATACAAATTTGTGTGTACTATTTTCTCTTAAGCGGTCACTTCTGCCTTCCCAGGGGTTCGTGTCTTCCAAACCCCAGAGCGCTAGCGGAGAAGTCACTTTTTGTTTATTGCTCTTTCTCTTTCTTATTTGCTGTAGTCAGTCCCTTTGTTTATTCTGCTTCACAACAGAGACCCAACAGGGACACACGGATGAGTAAGGAAAGCCCTTTGGCTAGGAATAGTTCACCAGTAAGAATGTTTTCTCCAAATCCAAGTACCTAAAGTTTTTTTTAAGAAAGTAAGTTCTAAGCATGTTGTGAACAGAAAAATTTGCGTTGACTGCAGAGGGATGGACTGAGAAAAGCCTGCTTTCCATTGTGATGTAATGTTCCTGCTTAAAGTATGGGCTGCCAGGGGTGCTGTGCCCCGGCCATCAGTTTTAAGGTTTATTGTGATAAAAATGAGCCCCCGTGTGCTGCATGCATAACAGTGCTGGACAGTGCGTTAAGGAGCTTTGCTTCTGATTTTTTTTACACCAGTGGCCATCTTTGGGTGACTCATTTTATGTCTCAGTTTCTGTGTATTATGAGTGTGTGTGTGTGTGTGTGTGTGTGTGTGTTTGTCTGTGTGCTAGTGATTGAACCTAGAACCTTTCCATTGAACTACTTCCTGAGCCTCTCCCCCACCTTTTTTTTTAAATTTTGAGACAAGTCCTTGCTAAGTCACTAAATTGCCCAGGCTAAACTTGAACTTAGGATCCTCCTGTCTCAGCCACCAAGCACCTGGGAGTGCAGTCATTCGCCACTGCGCACGGCCTGCCTCCGTTTCTTTACATAGAAGGTGAGAGCAGTGATAGTACCTACCTACTGCGTGTGAGGGTGGTTGGCGTAAATGAAGTGATCATAATATTAAACATTTTTAAAGGACGAAAACTTTCACATTTGAGAAATGATTATCATTGCTACTTGTTTCTGAGTGAAAGATCTTAGCCTATCAAACCCATTCTCCTCAAGTTCATGTAACCTTAGGACCAGGTTCATGGCATTTTAACCACGTGTCTGAGTAAAAGTTTTATGGCATAGCTGCTACTAATGCAGATATTCTAAGCAATTACGTGTATTAGTAAAATACGTCTCTTGAAGCAGAAAGAACTGGATTTGAATTTTGGCCGCATTTTCCACTGCTAAATGAATTTAAAAGTTTGTTCTTTAGTTCTTCATCTGTAAAGTGGCTGTGAGAATTACATGATGAAAATTGTGCAAATGAACATAGTATCGATGTTTTGGTAGGCTTTCCTTAAGTGCTAGTTCTCTTACCCTGCACAGCATTCAGAATGGTACTTAGTATTTGCAAAATAGATTATATTCTTTATAAAAGATCCAGACAGGCTCATGATTGACACAAATTCAGATTCTATTCAAATTGCAAAAGTAAAGCACATTTCTCACATTTGTTTTCTAATAAAATTATACTTTAAAGTATTTTAACCTTCATATCATACATCATTTTTTATAGAGGACCTAATACAGCTATTTAATGGAAATATCACAGGAAACAGTTCTTATTTGAAAAGCTACAGTGAGCAATTTTTTATATTATATGAGATTTATGTGTACATATTTCTAGAAAATTTTTAAAATTGTTTATAAACATAAGCCCAATAGAAAACAGTAGAACTGAAAATGAAATTAAACAAAGTATGCAGATACGTATGTGCGACACCCGACCGTAGATGAGAGGAGGTATTGTTTGCTGCATTTCTTGTGGTTCCGCCATTGTTTTTCATTATTCCTCTTTGAGTGTCCTCTCTGTCTGTCTGTGTCTCTCTGTCTCTCTCTTCCCCCTCCCCCCATTATTTAAAGGCTTGAGAGACATGGGAGCTTGGGAGGTTGGTGGGAAATGGGCTATAGCTGGCCAGGAATTTAAATCATGCAGACAAGAAATGTGCATTCCTTTAGTTGTCTTGACAGTTTTTTCTTAATTGAAAGCCTCAAACATTGCATCTACAGATGCATCTACAGATGTGTTGTATTTTGCCTGGCATATCACCTTAGTAATGATCGAAGAAAGGACTTCAAATTATCTGATTATATGGGGAAATAAAATGATTTTGATATAAAGCTTTTTGTTTATCAATTTAAAGTGACTGAATTTCCTTTTGATAAAGTGTCTCTTGAAGAGTGTGTTTAATGGAGGTTTATGCTACTGTGGATCATTCAGCCTGATAGTGTAATTACCATATGTCATTAATCCCAATCCTATGGGGAGTAGGTCTTTGTTCCTTTAAAGCTAGAGAGAAATGAGAGCAAATGTTTGCAACTTTAGCCCATTATTCATGTGAAATATAAGTTGACAAGTTGAGGATGTGAAAAATAAGAAACATGGATGACCAATTGTTTTAAAAAGTGGAAAGAGTGCCGCATGGCATCCCTCTCCTGTTCTGGTGTTTGTGTAAAGCAACTCTTTGCTGTATCTTTTATTCTTTGGCTTTGATTTTCTGTGGCTTACATCTTTGCCTGCTTAGATCCTCCCTGCACCAGATCCTTTTTTGGTAGGTTTCCCAGTGCAGCCAAAGTAAAAAACTTGAAAAGCAGGGTAGGTTACCATTTAAGTTGCTAAGTCGGGAGGTGATTACACGGTCATTATTCTCCTGCTCCTCGTTCTGCTCCAGCAGTTGAACACGGAGGCAGCGGCGTGGCTATCGTTGGGGGCTTTTAGCCAGATTTATGTTGAAAATCAAGAGCAAAGAGCCCAGCAGGATGATTTAAAATGTTGTGAGTCTGGCTGGAAAGGAAGCTCCTGTAAAGCTGTGGACTGCAGAGACAGAGCAGAGGACATCTTGATAGCTGAGAAGGAACAAGAGAATCGAAACAGTGGCTGCGGGCAAAAGAAGCAGCAGGTCTCCACCCTTTGCAGCCTCAGACCTGCAAAAGTGAAGATGTTGATTTGAGGAGAAAGCCACAGACTGCCACCTTCCATATAGAATGGTGGCGGCGGCTGTACCATGTGCCAAAATGGTGGCAGCATAGAATATTTGTTCCTCAAGATTGGATTCAGAGTGTCCAGCGATCCAGGCACTTGACCCCTACAGCCAAGAGAGAGGAAAGCCCGACTACTGCTCCAGCTGGCAGCAGAACTTGGCATTGTCCACGTGGCACTGGTTTGAGGCACATGCAGAATGCAAGAGTTCGGAGGTTAAAAAGGCCCCCACCCGGATTTGAGAAGGCCTGGGAGGCGGGGCGGTGTGCCCCTGAGGGGCAGTGTGTGAAGCTGTGAGCCAGCAGCCTAACCCAAACTGTTTAAGATGTGGATCATCTCAGGAAAGCTGCGAGGAGGGCGCAAAGCCAGCCTAAGAAAAAAGCCATGAGAGCTATAACCACCAAAAGCACCATGGGAGTTGAGTCGCACAAGGCCTTCGGAGCTCACAATGTGCCACAGATTGCTTTAGATGCTGGATATGCGACTACAGAGGACTTCATGTTTGCCCTGCTCGATTTTGGGCTCGCTTTGGTCCCATTCCTTTATATCTCTGTAACTTTTGGAATAAAAATATTTATCTTGCGCCGTTAAATGCTAAAAGTATTTGACTTTGTTTTCTTTTGTATAGGGGCTTGCAGCTAAGAGTTTGCCTTAAATCTCAGAGAAGACTTGGGACTTTTCAGCAATGCTGAAACTGTTAGGACTTTGGTAGTTCCTGCAGGTGGACCAGGTGCCTTTTGCATAAAGGGCTGTGCATGAGTCTTTGGGGGGCCAGGGGCAAAATGTTATGGTTCTAATCTAATGTAATGTACGTAGACCTAATGCTAGTTCTTAAGGGTTGTTAAACATGTGTTGTAATGTTCAAGTTATAAAATTGTAAGTATAATGTCCTTATTATCTAGAAACCAGTTTAAAAAATGTGTCTAGCTGACAAGGGGTGGATTGCTATGGTTGATATGTTGTGTCCAATTAAGGAGTCTAGGAGCTTAACTAAGTACCTCAGCAGTTCTATATCCTGGCATGAGAAGGACCTGCACTTACCATTCGAGGGCGTTGTTCATTGTGTCACCTTGAGAAGTTTAAAAGGTTAACTAAGTGATTCAGCAGGGGCCAGGGTCTTTATTTTGTAAATATCCTCAGCTTGTGGAAGAGGAGGGCATGGAGATGGTGTGGGTGTGGGCAGGAGCCAGCGTACAGTGCAAGGAAGGAGAAGAGGCTTGCTCTCCCTGTTTTGCTCTGGCTGCTTTTGCTGTTTTCTGCCAAGCCACCCTGCCTTGGAGCCAGCTGGTTACTCGCTGAAGCCTCCACAAACTGTGAGCTAAATAAACCTTTTCTTCCTTAATTTTGGCTGTCACATGTTTTGTGTCAGCAATGAGAGAAAAGTAACCAAGACACAGGCCATATACCCAGGCAAAAAAGAAAACTTGTGTGTTGCTCACTGTAGAGCTGGCCAGCTGTGAGGACCAAGCAGAGAATTTGCTGGACCTTGAGGAGAACCCAAACTGCTTCCATTCTTGCTTTTTCGCATCTGGTGCCTCACTCCGTAATGAGTGAGAAAAATCTCGGGAGAGGCTTTCTTATGTCTTATTGCTTGAACAAGAAAATAGATATATAGTTTCTTTTTTTCTTTAAAGTCATATGAATAGTAGTCTTCAGGGACTGTTCAATCTCTTTTAGTTATAAATAATGACACCTGCAAACTTTATAGTATTGGCAGTCATTTAATTCTCTAATGCCGTGGGACATATTTTAGATTCTGACCTGTTAATCAAATGTCCCCTCCAGCTCCATATTCTTTAAAGAGTGGTATAATTTGCTACATGTTAATCATTCTAGAGGGGAGGAGACTAAGAGAGTAACTGGTGCAATCTGTGTGTGTCTTTTTCTTGTGTTTGGCTTAGTGTAGTCAAAAAGTCTTTCCCACTGAGTTAGCATTTGCTGGACCAGAAATGCTGCAGTGCAGCAGAGACACTGGAAAATGAAGACAGCACGTGCTCTGGCAACACTGGAATAGCGTTGCGTAAATAGTGGAGGCTGCAGCTTCCTTCCCTGCTTCTCCCAGCTGATTTGTTCTGGCGCCTGAAGCTGTGCACCTCAGAAAACTGAGAGGAGGTTAAACTTAGTGATGGATTCCTAGTTGTACCAAATCAAAGCTCCTTCAGTCAGGAGCTCCTTAACTCCTTGATACTTAATTCCTAGCTGCTTCCTTGCTGAAAAATGTCATCAGGTCCTTGTACTATAAATCTGCTCCTAAAGAACGAATTTTCCCTCTGAATGGTTCTTATTCTGTGGTATCTAGAGATACCAGAAAAACATTTGACAACCTAGTAAAGCCAGAGGTAGCAGCTGCTGTGCCCTCGGCTACCGCTTCTATCCCAGGCCTGCATCTGACTCTGCAGGCAGGCCCTTCAGAGGAAACCCATTTAATGACTTGGCAGTGAAGTAAGACCCACCGGGGTCAAATCTGTGCTAGGGCTTTGAAGTGGGTTCCAAGTGTTTGATTGTTAGAGTCCCCACTCACCCTTGTCTCTTCTATTACAACTAAGAGAGTTGTGTGGGAAATTTGAGGAGAATTTTTGCTTGAATCTCTTCACATTGTTTTATAGTCCAAGATTTACATAAGCCCAGGTGTCAGTCTAATGGCACCTGAAGAATGTGTACAGTGTTTTCAAAAGAGCGAAGTGAATACAGCTGGGATGCTTATTCCTTCGGTTTTCCAAGGCTGTCTCATGAACCATAGCTTTGGCGTTAACAGAATTGTCTCTTAACATACTAGATATTTTGCCTGCCTACCTGTTAGTTCAGGAAGAAATGTTATAAATTGAAACAACAAACTAAAATAGGAAGAATTAAAAATGATAGTGAAATTTATGCTTCCCAAGTGGACTTAATAAATACTACCTAATATTTCTTCTTCAGGAGAATTTCATCTGCTTTGCACCGTCATAATTATGTTATTGATCATGACATTTTAGATTACTTACACTTTGCATCATCTCCTATCGGTGGGGCCCCACATATGTTAATAATTATAAAGTAGAATGAATTTCACTAGAGGAAATCAATCTAGTATAGATTTTGTGCTGGCTAAGTGAGTTTCTATCTCTTCCTTGCTCCTTTAGTTTAATTGAGATGACATATGTATGGTTCTCAGCTCAATGCCTGGCCTAGAGTAAATACTTAATAATTGTCAACACTTCTGAACATTTTTATCATAGTCACTAAAATCTTTCATTTATTGTCTCTAGTAATATATGGTTTGTTTTAATTTGAGATCATTAAATCTCTGAGTACATAGTCTTCAAGAGTTAAAAGAAAAATAAACTCTGAATGTTTAATCAAATGTGTTCGCCAGACACTAGTAAACTAATTTAAGTTCATTTTATGGTCATCTCTGAATTAAAACTCATTTGTTATCCATTTCAATTGGTTATGAAAGACTCAAAAACAGGGACTTCCGGGAAGATGGCGACCGGGTAGGCAGCAGAGAGAGAACCTCCCAGAGGATTACCACCCAAACAATGAAATATAGCAATATGAAGACAGAAATGAGGACTTCCGGGAAGAAGACGACCAGCTGAGAGAGCGAGTGCGGAGGGAAGAATGGTTTCAGCTCCTGAACCCGACAGAGAACGCGCTACTGGGACAAACTGCACCAAACCGGGCAGCGCTCCGGGATCCCGCTCAGAACCCCACCCCTGCAGCAAGCGCTGCATGAACTGGTGCAACAGCGACCAGCCAGCGGGATTTCTGAGTCAGGGAAAATCTCCATCCAGGGAAAAAACATCTGAACGGCACTCCTGTCTGCACGATCACAGGGTGAGTTAAGTGCGCGCTCTAACCGGTTTTTCCTGAATCAGGAAGAAGCTCAGCCCAGTGAGAGACATCAAAGCAGCTTCAAGGACTGCGGGATCTCCCGGGTGGGAAGACCTACTTAGGCGCCCCAACGGGTTTTGTGAGGGAGGAAGGAACTCCACCCAGGGAGGAACACCTGAGTGGCCTATCTGCAAGAATCCTGGGGTGGCGAGCTGTTTATTCGCCCTGGCCAGGTCTTGGGGTAGGGAGTAGAAGCGGAAATCTCAGCACACAGCTTAAGGGACATTCTCCCAAAGAGAAGGAGTCATTGGAGCAGCCTCTGCAGCAGACCTTTGCCTGCTGAACTGTCTGTGGAATTTATAGCTCCACATTTTGAATCTGATACCCAAAAATGGGAAAACAGAGGAACAAAACGCAGTCTCAAAACTCAACCCCACCCAGAACAAGTTTTGAATGTGAGGATACAGGGGAACCAGGAAATCACATACCTGCAAGTTATGAAA
>PVLD010014718.1:0-51263 GCA_004027595.1 Dinomys branickii | reverse complement strand
CGAGCGCCGATATCTCACCAGTTATTGGAGTACCTGAAGGCTTGAAGGTTCCAAGGTGCCAGTCTATCCTTTGGGGCTTTCTGCGCGGCTCGCCCGATGCGCACGAAACGTGAGACCGCTGGGCGTTGCCGCCGCCAGAGAGCCGCTCTCTGTCGGGAGTCGCCGGAGAGCTGCGCCGGGTCGGGGGGCGGGAGGGATCGAGCTGTCTGTATTCTCGGGGCGCTAGGACCCAGCAAATCCTTCTCTCCGCTTCCGGCGGCGCCCTCCACGCGGCTCGCCCGACACGCGCGAAACGCGGGATTGCCGGGCGTCTCCGCCGCTAGCAAGCCGATCTCTGTCGGGAGCCGCCGGGGGGCTGCACCGGCTCGAGAGGCGGGGGGGGCCCGAGGCGGCCGCGCTCCCACTGCGCTTGGACCGATCCCAGCTTCTTCCCCGCGGGGATCGTCCCCGGCTCCCAGCGTCTGGGACTTTCCCACGTCTCGCCCCGGTAGCCTGGTCCGCCATACCACATCTCCCCCGGCATCTCAGAGAAATACGCCCAGTTTAAACTTCCCAGCCGAGGTCCCGGCATTCACGCTCGCCAAGTCTGTCTCGAGCTGGTGGTGTTTATCAAGGAGGCTCGCTCCCTTGCTGCTCACCTGGTCGCCATCTTCCCCCAGGTCACTTCAAGCCCTTTTTATGAAGAGTTGAGGGCAAAAGATGCTAATGCACAGTACTCTCCTTTTATCTATGAGGATACATTCTGACACATTTGCATGTGTTAGAATCCATGGATGGTACTAAATCCTATGTGATGTTTTTTGCTACATGTACATATTTCTGATAGAGATTTATTTATAAATCTGGCACAGTAACATTAACAGTGAAGATGTCACATTGAGTAATTATGAGCATACACAGTAAGAAAGGATATTTAAACATTATAAATTATTCATTTCTGGAACTTTTCCTTTAGTATTTGGGAGCCACAGCTGACCTCAGCTAACTGAATTTGTAGAAAGCAGAGTGCAGGTGAAGGGGAGCTATTGTATGAACCCCAGTGACAAGTCAGCTAGAGCCAGAGCAGGACGGAAGGCAAACACCACAGCTAAAAATTCTTCCTGACTGTCTTAAGTTCTAGCAGTAGGAAACACTGAACCAGGTGGAATTAAGTTAGTTTAATTTTAAATAGCTATATTCTTCACTAACTGATTATATGCATATGATGGATGTATTTATTGATCGCATTGTTAATATTTATGTGTCAAGTAGCTCAATTTTATATGAATTTTTATCATAAACTAAGACTATATTTTTTCAGTCATTATTTCTCAAGTCACATTGAAAATAATGGCAGCATTTTTTTCAGCTCTGAGACCAAATGGGGGGGGAAGTATGGTGTGTGTGTGTGTGTGTGTGTGTGTGTGTGTGTGTGTGTGTTGGGGAGAGTGTGATGGTAGTGGTCTACAGCTGGGCTGTAATTTTTAGCTGTACTTGTTTTTAAATTTTTAACTGACTCATAAAATATGATAATTATACATATTAATACAAAGGTACTATGTGATGTTTCCATCCATGTACACACTGTGAAGCATTTAAACCAGATTACATCTGTTTCCTCGTTTATGTATTTTTTATGGTTAAAGCTTTCAAAACCCTTTTTCCTTGCTCTGTGGAAGAGCCTCGTTGTGAGCCACAGCATACGGGACTCCCCACCTTTACCTAACTGTGACTTGGTTCCCAGCCACCAAGTTTTCTTCAGGCTGCTCTGCCCCCTGCTTTGCCTGGCCTCCCGTCGCAGTAATTCTATTCTCCTCTCCCATGAGATTAGCTTTTTATGTTTCACATAAAAGTCAGGTCCGTTGGTGCTTTTTTTCCCCTGTGCTTGGTTCATTTCACTTTCCATAATGATCTCAGTTCCATCCATGTTGTACAAATTACAGGACTTCATGTGATTGGTGCATAGTTTTCCAGCATGCATATACCACATCCATTAATCAATTGGTGGCTACTTTGGTTGCTGGCATTTTTTGATATTCTGAATAGTCCTTATTTATAAACGGGAGTGCAGAAGTCTCTTTAACAGTGATTGGAGCTGTACTGTACCTTATTTGTGTGGATTCAGTTTTGGGCTAGAACCCCAAAATAAAGTCTTCAATGGCATAATCCCAAGTGTTGGATTCCTAAAATATTAAAAATCTCTAAAAGTAATTCTGGAAAAAAGTCACTACAACACCCTTTAAAACACATGTATTTACATTTTATTTTATTTTTAATTTTTTTTAAAGAACAGAATATATTTATTGGGGAAAGAAAGCTTCTGTCCGAGAGAGGGACAGAAGGGGACCCCAGTGGGTTGCTCATGTATTCACATTTTAAAAAGAATCTTCATTTGAGAAACATGAACGTGTAACAGAATATTGGGTCTTTACACTATGAACACTTTACACAAAAAAATAAAATAATAATAATACCACTTTTGCAAACATGAACATTCAGGTCTCCTAAAGACAGTCACACAGGTATAAATCTTATGAGTAGGTGAACCACGTTCATGGAGAAAGAGGTCAAAAATGAAACATAAAAATGCATATCTGCATGGCTGGTAGTTGTGCGCACTCAGGTTTGTAACCATTGTTATCTGAACTCCTGTGATGGACAACCTTGATTTTTAGACAAGATTAATCAAAAACTGTGATTAAGTCAGTACTGTACATTGCAGAACACAAAGAGCTGAGGTCTTGAAAAACTTTAACAAATGCAGATGTACAAAAAGAACATGTCTTCATTTATTGAGGAAGTTTCAACATTTGTATGTGTGTACAGAATGCTTACATACCAAGCTAACATTGTGATAATGTAATTTTGTGGCATCAAATGGTAGAGTGTGTAAAACAAAATCAAGCTTCCCAAAAGTCTACACATTTATTTCTACCTGCAGTTTTGGAAATGAATAAAGATGAAATACGTAGCATAGGAAATTGTAGAAAAGTAATGCTGACAACATAAAATATTGGAAAAAACTGAGAAAAGAAAAGAACACTAAGAAGAAGCTAAAGTAAAAGTCTGACAAATAAAAAGTATAGGAGTGGATCGTGGATGACTGCGTGGGTGTGGTCCATAACAAGCTGTTGGCTTTCACTAGCATTAAGTGTATTTTCAAGTTTTTCATGCCAGTGAATATCTGCTGTTTTCCTCCTCTCAGGCCGTGGCTTTCCTTGGAAAATATGATCATATTCACCAGCTACCCGGTTCTGTTCTTTTGGACATTCTGGTTTTTTTTTTGGCGGTACTGGGGATTGAACTCAGGACCCTGCGCTTGCTAGGCAGGCGCTTATTCCACTGAGCTATATCCCCAGCTCCTTTTGGACATTCTGTGACTCAGTGTGCACTGACATAAGCATTCCCTGCTAAATCTTCTCATCTTCAGGGCCAAGCTTCTATGTCGTTTTGGATCCTTGGAAACCTACTCTCTGCAACTTATATAAAGAGTGCGCCTTTGGCAGAAGCAATATTTGAACAGCAACACCATGCGTACTTGCCTCGTCTTACCATGAACCCAGGACCTTTCAAACCACTTTGCTGATTTCTTGAGGAAGATGCAGTCTAATGCATGAAAAACTCCTGCAATATCACTGGCTGGAAAGAATGCCAAGGGGGGCAAATGAAGCACTTTTAAATTGAAGTTTTTATTGTAATGTTTTGTGGCTAATTCACTCGCATGAATTTTCCCTCCAGTGGATTGTGCTGTATGGAAGCACAACCTTTCTTGGTGGTACCTTGGTACTCACTTTGTGCAGCTGTAACCTCACCTGTCACTGTGGCTTGGGGATCCACCAAACCCTCAAGTAAGTGTTTATAACTTGGTTTGCTTTCCCAGCAGGTCCATTCTACAGTTTTCATACACAGCAGGGGCATGAACTGTATATATCTGGTGAGAAACAGTGGAGACAGTTTGAAAGTGCCATCTATTAGCCTAAGGGAAGCATTTTTCTATTATAGATTTAGAGGTAAGCGGAAAAAGTCTAGCTTCTTCAAAAGTCAAATCCTTAATTAGGAAGAGTCCACCATTTGATGTGTTTTTATAATACCAGAGAAACCTCTGCATTGTCTACTCTATGTGGTTCAGGAGGTCACTGAACTCCCATCACACTCTTTTCATGCTCTCTTGAAGGTCAGTGTTTAATGGCAAACACAGCTATGAAGGAGCGGGGTAGTGAGACTGAATAACTTGACAACTATTTACTTTTGGATTTACACCTTTTAGAATTGTACTTCTTGGGATTGCGATTGGCCCTGAGTATAGCTACCCTTTAGCTCTTAGTACTGATTGTCCCTAAACGTGTTATAACTTGGCATAAAGTTATAACAGGGAAACTTGTACTTACATTCAAACACATGCAAGTGCCCCGTACCTGCATGAAACATTTTTTAAAATCATAAATTACAGTTTTTATTTAAAAGATATGTCTTTTGAAATATATACTTAAATATATATCATTTTCATAAAAATAGCAGTTTCCTTATATACAGAAAATAAATATGGAAAATTACAGGGAAGGAAGTGTACAACGAGACAAACTCTACATGGCAACAAGACTCTGGAAATATTTGTCAAATCAGTATAAGATGAATATTTTTGTGAACATACAAGGGGAAAGATAGCTAGGTTAAAAATAATTGTGGGATAGCTGGTATAATGCTATGCACACAACTGTTAATTAAAATACAGCTCTTAATATAGATTTAATAAAAAACTTAAAACTTGAGTAATTTTTAAACTTCAAGTCAAATTTTTTTAAATGAGAAAGCAATATTAACCTTTGGAACATTTCTTTAAAACAAAATAAAAAAACTCCAAACTAAACCACTGACGTCACTATATTTTACAGTAAGTTTCTAAACATCAGAAAAGCTATAATTTTTCAGTTGTGATAAAGACCTTAGAATACTGTAGCCTTTTTTCTTTTCTCTACCTCCTCTATTAGTTCTAGTTCTTTCCTACTTCCCTGAACTAATTTCACCTTTGTCTTATTTTTCTCATAAAACAGTAAATGTCTGCCTTCTTGCTACAGTTTTGAAGCCATAGTTAATTTACAACAGGACCAAGGCATAATAGAATAATAATAGATAAGCATAAAATATTAGAAGTTATTATAATGCAGAATGTTGATTGGGCTGAATCGTGATTTACCAGTACTTTTTCTGTATATAATAACTATGTGTAAAAGTTATCTCTAAATTATATATTCAGTACTGAAGGCACAATTTATAGCAATGCAGAAGTCTCTTTTTTAAGTCAGTATTTACCTAGTCCCCAATAAATCTCTTTAAAATTGTTGTGTTTTCAAGTTACCATTTATAAGCAGTAGAAAAAATTTGTTTTATTTTGCTTTGATACTGAAATTATGTGTTCTAATATGGTGAGGCCAGGAGGCGAATGACTCCTGGGTTTCTATTTTTAAAAATGATAGATTGCTAAGTAAGATCTCACAGGATTAGGTCCTGAAAGAGAGTTATTTTTTGCAAATCAAAATGTAAGTTGAAACATTGGGTGATTTGTTAGGATTAATTAATTGGAGGCAATAGTTGCACATCAGCTCATTAGCAGAAGAAGCTTCAGTGGAAAAATTAATGATGATTGCAGGAAAACTTCAAATAAATGCAATCTTTTTAGAAAAATAAAAACATGATTTTTTTTCTTCCAAAGAAGTGATTACCCAGTGTACTACACTCTTGGGCTGTTTCTTTTTATCACATGATCCTTTGCCCCTGCTGTTAGGTATCACAGACCCTTTCTAATCGTGGGTAGCTGAGCGTCTTTGGATGTTACAGCAATATTGGAATTAGACACACAGTGGCTTTGCTATACATTGATTTGAACTTGGACAATTCTTTAGCCTTGTGAACCTCAGTTTCATTTGAAAAAATGATAGAGTTGACCAAATAGGTCTGCTAGGTGCCTTTACTTTGTGAAATATTTGTTCCTAACTGAGCCATGTTATAAAAATGAGGGCCATCTTGGGTGTTCCTGTCCCAAGTTGCACTAAACCAAATTCAAAACATTCTTGAAACAAAATACATTAACTTTGACTTAATTCCTTGCCCAAGCCCAACACAGAGGGTCATCACTGATCCTGTTTCTTTAATAAGCACAACAACACATGTCTGATACCCTAAGGCACCTTCAGTTTATCCCGCCATCCAGGACACCATTATAGTTTAGATATATGGAAGTGTTCAGGGCTCAGTGTAAGGCAAGGACCAGGGAAACCTGGGCTGGTGGTAATTAACTAGTCCTGTTCTAACACTTTCTCTAAGTACAAGTCCTAAATAATAGTGACTTTTTGTTCTATGAGATGGTTTCTCAAAATTAAATTTTTTTAAATTTTGAAAATAATCTTTTAAAAATAAAAATTGTGCGTAGTTTTCATACAGTAATGAATAACTTTATCTTCTTTGAGATAACCATTATGAGAAAATGAGTGAATATATGCAAGATAACAGATTTTAAGACTGAGGCTCAAGCTGAATACTTAAAGTATACAATATTTTGGATCCTGCTTTCCCCCCACTACCTCCTTAAATAATTACTGAAGATACATGTTGAAGAGTGGCATATCATTCCTTTGTCAGGGCCATTCAAATATGTGCCAGTTTCTAATGATTACAAATATTATAACAATAAATTCTTCCACATAACTCTATTTTTCTTTATTTCATCATTATGAAATTATGGTACCAGTAAAAGCCTGTTTAATTACTTGTTCTTGGTACATATTGTCAAATTCTTTCCATCATGATGTTTTTGCCTCAGAGCTAATTGACCATGGACTGAACTCTAAAACTGTGAGCCAAAATAAACCCTTTGTCCACACAGCTGTGCGTGTCAGATATTCTGTTCCATCGATGGAGAAATGACCTCTTATTCGATCTTATCAATATTCATTTTCATTTCCTTGGTTACACTGAGTTCTGGTGTTTGTTTTATTCTTCTCACATGAACATTTCTCACAACCAAACAATAGGTACCCTACGGTTGTATTTCCTTCTGTTGGAAATTTTTGTTTTTCTTGGGTAAAGTAATTACTTTTTCACCAAATGTGCTACAGACTATGAACTGCTTTAGGTGATCTATCAGACCAGATTTTTTTTTCCTTGGGACTCCCACCCCATTTTCCTTCCCAAATCCAGACAATACGTGCTGTACTTTCAGCTTGCTGCAGTGCTGCTGTCTTGTGGATTTTATTCGTTCTGGTAACTTTCTTCACTTTTTTTCTAATTTATTTGATTTCATTCATTTTATTCTAGTAGAGACATTCCATGGACATTGCTGAGAGCAAATCAGTAAGATAATTTTCTGAGCTTGTCTGGAAAGCATTTTATTCTATTCCTGAATGTCATTTGATACTTTGGCTATATATAGAATTAAAGTTTTGGACAATGTTGTTCTCTCTGGAATTTCTTCTCTACTTTTTTTGTTTCAAATTTTGCTTTGGAGAAACCAGATACCATTTTCACTTTTAAATACATTGCATAAGGTTCATGTGAGCTTTTTCTCTGGTAGGCATTTAAATTTCAATTTTCAGTATTCTGAAAATTGAATTATCATCATTCATTCATCAGTTGTCATTTTCCCTAATTTTTATTGGTATTTATCATGTTGTATTATCTCTATATTTCACTTTATCTTTTTACATTTATACCTAAGAAAACCTTTAATGTACTTTGGTAATGTTTCAAAAGTAACAATAAATGTGTGTTCAACCCATGATATTTAAGTAGAAGTCTGCATCTTCATATAGTTCCTGTTGATTTTGAAGCCTACTAAGGAGACTAAACAAACTTTAAAGTCTATATTCTGAAAATAAGAGACTCTGCTATACCCCAATGAGCTGTGTCCTTAGTCTTCAGGTGACACTCTATTTCTATCACTTTGCTGCAATTTTGTCCTTCAGAAGGCTTGAAAATTACTTTGTTTCACAATAGATACCTCTAGATTTAACATTAGTTACCCAAACGTTTGTGATTTCTTTTTGGCTGTGCATATATGTAGTTAAGTTTGTAGATGCAGATAAGATGGATAAACAAAGTTCCTTGTTCCATTTACAGTGTCGAGTAGGAATTTACTCAGCGCAACTCTTGAATAGATCATTATCTTTTTTCTCAATTTCCATTATTTGGTGACCATCGGTTAGTATTTGGGAAAGGAGAAATGCTAATTGCACTGAAGGAAGCAATCCCGTTACCTTGTGAGACAGTGACTATGAGACTTTATGGTCAGTACAAATCCTAGGACTTTTAGCATGGTGGCAAATTTAGGAGAACCAAATGTTTGTTACCATCTTTTACTTCACAGTGTTGTTGTTGTTTTCTCTGTTAGTCTGTATAATGTTTCATTTTGTCTTTTATTTTTGAGACAGGGTCTTGCTATGCAGTTTTGGCTGGCCTTGAGCTCACTTTGTTGCCAAGGCTGGCCTCAAACTTGCAACGATCTTCCTCCCTCGGACTCCTGAGTGCTCGGATTACACGTGTGCGCCTCCATGCCCAGCTTGTATCATGTTTTGATTATGATTATTAACATATAATATTTTTATAGTTTAAGAAACATTCAACAAATCTGTACATAGGTCTATACATAGGAGCTTTTACAGTGTTTTTTCATGTATGATCTGTATTTTCATGAATATTTCAGTGTGAATGTTATGTATTCCTGTTCTAGTTAGATTGTTCTCTGGAATACACTGTATAAGGGTTTGGCTGTTAACTTACTCTAAAAATTGAGTTCATGCATTTAAATTCTGTCTAGTAAGTAGGAAGTATGAGACTGGATAATCTTTAAGGTCCCCTAACTCCAAACTACCAACATAGGCTTAGAGTAAATGAGCTCTTTCTATTTTTCTCATTGATAGTGTTACCCATTTTAAATTTATCCAAACTGTTGCACATGCATGTTATGTGCTGGCAACCTCTTTAAAATTATAATAGAGAAGTCAGCAAATGGAGGCAATTAGATGTGAACATTGAAAATGATCGACAATTACAGTTAATTCGTCTTTAGAAAAATGCACTTTAATAATTCCAGTGAGCTGAGTTTAGCAGCTACAGCGATTGTGTCTCACATATCAATGTGGAATTATAATCCTTTAATTCACTGCTGAGTACGAAGCAATGAATTATGCCCAACGGGAGTGATGTGTTTGTTTCTTTCCTGTAAAGCTGTGACAGCATCTTCTGGCACTCAAAGTATAAAGTGACTGCAAAGTAATGTTTATGCTGGAATCCGGGGTTCTCCCCTGCCTGGCGAGGGACGAAGCTCAGGCATGCTGCCTCCTGTTGCTGCGTGGCTTCCAAAGGGCACTGTGATTGCAAATAAAGGAAAAGGATTGGTGGAAATGGGGAGATCTGCATCTCATCGGAGCGATTACTTTTTCAAAGCCAATTTTTGTTCCAGAAGTTTAATTATTTTGTTTCTTTGCTTTTCTGTTTTCATTGACCAAACAAACAGTAGTGTATTATATGGTCAAAGAGCACAAGCAAATTTGAGTTGGCCTTAAAGCCCTAAATTCCTATTAGTTTGGGGAAAGTTATTTAAAACTTTAGAATTCATTTTCTGCTTTGTAAAAGTTTGTAATTTATGTAGCATTCTTGAGAGAAGACTAATCCTTACAAGAAAAGGCTCTTTCCTTAGGCAGCCTGGGTTTTGAACTTGGTTTGGTTTTGAATTTTCAAGACCTAAGGGCTGTGTGCTTCTGCGTGGTATACTTAACACAGGACTTATCTCCCTGGTAAAAATGGAGTTCATGTTACTGTGTGGCCTTGTTTGGAGTATTAAATCAGTTACTCCATTTAAAAGAGTTAGCACAGCGCCTGGCACTTATAAACACACATAACCGTCAGATAGTATTAGCTTTCAGTGACTGCGGTGGAGATCTGTGTAGAAAGCACTTAAGCTATTACCGCTGAGTGGGCAGGAGACTCAGCAGCTGCTCTCCGAAGCAGTAATTAGAGCCAGTCTCTCTTCTCCATGTATCTATTATCTAATAAGTCCTGAGAAGATACTGCTGATAGGACGTCTATGCAGGCATTCACTTGTGCTGGAGATGACTCATGTTTGGCCTGTGGTGCTTTTCCACCCCATTGGATTCAGCATAAATTTTACCAAACTGAATCATCCTTTTTGTATCCAACTGCATACCAGGTTGCTATCTAGGGCCGGTATTTCTTAACTGAGCAATACTCACTTATTTCTTCTTCTTTTGAAAGTGGTACCTTAAAGTTTGATAGCAGGTCCTCCATCTGAGATGTTTTACAAGCTCTATGTATTTTTCTAATTGCAAAGGATGTGTGATACTGACTGGACTAGTAGTACAGATCTAAGAGCAGCTTTAATGTCATACATAAAGCATGTCTGTGGTTTTCCTAGAAAATGAATTCAGGTTAAGGGAAAACATTTCCATAACTGATGAGTGATTTCATAGCTATTTAAGTGAAATAATTATATATATATATATATATATATAGAGAGAGAGAGAGAGAGAGAGAGAGAGCAGTAGCCAGTGATGTAGGTTAATAGCACAGACTTTTGCTTAGATAGTTCTTAGATTAGTAGATTAAGATTTATAAAATGAAAATGTAGTATAATTTGGAAGAAATATTTATTAGAATATATGAGTAATTTGTTGAACAATGAATGCACCTTGAGACCATAACATTAAGTGAAATAAATCAAACACACAAGTTTAAATATCACATGGTTTTTCTTATGTGAGAAACTGAAATTATAAATAAAGAGCAAAATAAAAGACAGATAATAGGAAGTAAGAAGTTGGATCTTTCTCAGACCGGAAAGGGATCAAGAGATGGACAGGGAGGGAGGGAAGGCTAAAAAAGGACTTAGGAAAGGAATTAGGATGTGTTATGTGCATGTGCTAACTCCACACTAGAAATGCTGTAAACATTATGTTCTGCAAACATGTACCAATAAAAGGGGTATTTATCAGAACAATTCCTCTTGTCATGTTAACACAATACTTTAAGTACATTGCTAAAAAAAGTCTACATTTTGCATAGTATATATGTGTCTGTATATATAACACATTATAAAATGTAAAAAGATTGTTGACTTTTAAACTGTGTCCTTACCCATTTCTATATTGTGATGGTTAACTGTTGTGTCAACCTATAAGAGATGCCCAGCTGATTGGCAGAGCATGATTCTGAGTGTGGCTGAATGGATTTGCTGAAGATGGAAGACCCACCTGGGTGCGAGCAGCACCAACCAACAGGCTCATAGCCTGGACGGAATAAAAAGGGAAAGGAGGAGGAAGGCGCACTTCTGTTTCTCTAGAGGAGCTCCAGTCTTCACCTTAGCCTTGGGCATTGTGTCCTGGTTTCCAATTCACATCCTTCAGCCTTCCACAGCAGATCCTTCTGCTTCCTGATGGAGCATTGCCAGGGCGGCCCGGCCCAGGCCTTTGAGTTTTGCCTGGATGCTTTGGATCTCCAGTGTGTGGATGGTTGGTGTAAACCTTCCTTGTAAATCCATATATATATATATATATATATATATATATATATATATATCTTATATTACATCTGTTTCTCTAGTGAGCACTGACTGATACATACATTATCAAACTTAATTACAGGGGCTGGGGATATAGCTCAGTGGAATAAGCGCTTGCCTAGCAAGCGCAGCGTCCTGAGTTCGATCCCCAGTACCGCAAAAAAAAAAAAAAAAAAATACTTAATTACAGAATGTAGACTGTACTGTCTTTACAAAATAGTATAGCATAGAGACTGATAAATATAATTTTGAGTTACTGCTGGGTCAGAGGTACAAATAATTTAACTTCTTGCCCTACATGTGTGTAGACACACACACACAGCACTCACATATTTATATAGGTAAAACCGTTAAACTCAAATTTTCATTGATTCTAATGAAATGGATAAAACCTTGAGCATATTAGTTTGAAGTAAGACTGTGAATTCCTGAATTTTGTACTTAAAAAATGATTTCTCTCAATCTTCTCCTTCAACTCAATCTTTTTTCTATGGGAAGATAAATAAATTTAGGAGATATAAGGGTAAACAGAAGACTTAATCATTATTATAGGATTTCTAGCAAAACCTTGATTTAGTCACTTATTGAGCTAGGCAGGACCCTATAAAGGAGTCTCTATGCCTAAAATAGAGAGTCCTAATCCTAGAATCAAAATGAACTGGGTGAGGTGGCACATTCCTGTAATCCCAGTACCTGGGAGGCTGATGCAGGAGGATTGTCACAAGTTTGAGACCAGCCTGAGCTACGTAGTGTGCTCAAAACCATCCGGAAGTGCAGAGTGAGACCCTCACTTAAAAAACTAAAGAAAAGGTTTTCACTGTTTTGCTTATATTTAAACAATTCCTGGTCTAATGTACTCTTCCAGAGTAAGAACAGTGTGATGAGTAGCATGATGACCAGAACTGCGGTCACCTCCAGGTCCTTCCTGAGGCTCTCAGTGTGGCACAGCTCCTGACAGCTGGTTGGTTCTTCTCCCACATCAACAGAGACTCAGAAGCTCTTGTGGGAGCTGGGGAGAGAAATCCAGACAGGCCCAGACCTTCAGCTTCTTGCTCATGACTGTGAATACCACAGCCTGATTCTGTCTTTAAAAAGTCACTTCGCCCACTCTGGCTGTGTTGGTTTGGGGTTATTTTGCAAGGGGAAGCAATATAATACAGGACACACATTTCATAAGATTATTTATAATAGTCACCCAAACAATCATATGCAAGAGTGCAGGAAATCTGTCCCCACACCAATGACCAAAGTATTCAGCTGAGGGCCTGGATCCCATGGAAATGTCCCATATGAGTTAAGCTGAAGACCTACAGCCCATAACAATGCCTCCCACGAATCCAACTGGAGGCCCAGAGCCTATGACGATGTCTCATGCAGGCCTGTTCCATGGATCTACAAAGGTCAGTGGTGGAATCTAGGAAGTCCGTGCCAGCGGGATGAAGAGTCTGTGCTAGGAGACTGAGGGAACTACAATGGAGCCAGGAAGTGATGCACAAAATAAGAACCAGAGCTTTCCTGAAAGGTACCACAGCCGTCCTCAGCAGCAGTGAGGTCCCGAGCTCCTCCAGTGACCAGGAAAGCTAAGTTTCCATCAGAAAGCCAATATGACAATCTTCTTCAGGAGACTGAGCTGTTCACCTTCTTCCCCTCCGGAGCCAGGAAGCAATGCTCAGAGTGAGGACCAGAGCTCCCACAAAGTGAACTGAAGCCATTCTCAGTGCCAACAAGGTCCCGAGCTCCTCGGAGGATGAAAACAGCCGAGTTTATCAGGAAAGCCAGCATAACAAGCTCCTCCAAGAGAAGCAACAGCTCCTTACAGCTTCTACTAGATCCCAACAGCCTTTCTCTGCTCCCAACAGTCTCATTTCTCCAGTTCTGCCTTTTATGCTGCTGGCAACAATCCCCAGGTGGGCCTCCCACACCCAGCATCTTGCTTACTCCGTTCCTCTGGAAGCTGTAAGTTGACCACCAGTTGTCAATCCACTACATGGCCTTCTTTCCTGGAACGAGATACATAAATTGGAAAGGAAAGGGAAGGCAAATTGGAATCCTCTCATAAATGTACAGTATCAAATATGCCATTAGATTTTCAGAGGGAGCAATTAGACGGGGAGGAGCACTTTATCATTATTAAGGATTTCCTCCCCAGCTCTGACTTCGTGAACCTTAGTAGACCTGAGGTCACCAAGGCTACTTGGGGGCTGGTCATCTGCTCTGAGCCATCCTGCAGGAATGACCTGGGAAGAGAGGGTGAAAGCGAAGGCCTTGAAATACTGCCAGTGGCCAGTGACCCCTTGACATCTTTTTTTATGGATTCTTTTTGCTTTGTAAGCCTATTAAATGATGTATGATGAAGACGTTTTCCCTCCAAATGCTCCTTTTAAAAGTCTAATATATTTGATATCACACATTTATCACAGGGGCTTTCATGTATCAAAATGAGGTCTTTTAGAGACACTATTGTGGAAGATAACTCATTAAATGAAAGGAAGAAAGTGAAGTCAGATGAATTCTTTACGCCTCCTTTGAATCTTATACTTTTCCTTCACTTTCATCTTATTATAAAATGAGAAGGCCCAACATTGAATAGGCTAATCTTGTGCCCTAGATTCAGCATATCATTTGTTTTCTGGTTTAGATAGATACAGAGATATCTCTTAGGTGTTGGAATGTACTGTTATTTCCCAGGGCAATAAATCAAGGAGGCTGACGGAAAGCTCTAAACTAAGTTGTTGAGCTAGTAATATGTATGTGCAGTTCCTCATAAATCATATGAGCTAAAACAGGGAAGAGTCTGGGAGTGATGGACTACTGTCCTCTTTTTGTTCACTATTTTTTAGTTGTAATCAGGGTAATTTTGTAGGGCAGAGAACATGAAGAGGAGAATATATACGGAGAGAGAAATGGGGAGAGAAAGCTTTGTGTGAACATTTTCCCTGTGGCCAGTAATCCTGATGTCTTTTTATATGTTCTTGTTTTATAATTCCATTAACTGATGTGTGATGAAAAATTTCCCCTCTGAATTGCCCCTTAAAAAATCTAATGGCATATTTGATGCTGCACATTTATGAGAGGATTCCAATTTATTATTCATAGGGCCAGAAGGAGATATTTGAGGATTAGCTCTTTATATCCAAGCACTAGGACTATACCAAGGATCTTGTCTTAACCAGCCATCAAGAAGAAAACTTCTAACTACTAGGAACTAAACCTTTACAATGCCTCTTTTTAGTATATCTTTAAGTTTTCAAGCCTAATTTGACTATCAATCAATGTAAAGCTCTTTCAAATTCAGATTCTCAGGTGCCTTCTGCATGTTTCTGTTTGTCTTCTTGGATGGGATCCTGAAGTTGTGTTTTAAGCTGGCATCCCATGAGTTTCAAATATGGGGGCTTGTGAAGTGGAAGAGAGTAGAGGTCAGGACTTTGAAACATCTAAAAGCAGAATGGGGGAATAGTTACTCCTAACCAAATATAAGTACTTACTATACAATAAAGTCAATTTATAGCTTAAGGCCACCTCTTCCTTTGCTGTTAAATCTCTGGTGCTTTGATTGCTTGGCCTGCCTTTGATTTAAACCCAATAGTCATCCCAAAGTCAGATGCAGAAGAGTTTGAGGGATCTGTCCATGTGCTAGAGGCCTGAAGAATATAGCCAAGGGCCTGGATACCCTGGCAATGTCCTGCACAAGTCCAGCTAAAAGTGTACGACCCATGCCAATATCCTTGACACATCCAGCTGGAGCCTTAGAGCCCACGGCAATGTCTGCTGCAAGACTGAATCAAGGATCTGCACTGTGAAGGCCCAAAGGTCAGTGGTGGAAACCAAAAAGTCTGTGACAGTGGGATGAAGGATCTCTGCCTGCAGGCTGAGGGGTCTTCACTGGAGCCAGGAAGTGATGTTCAAGGTGAAAACAAGAACTCCACTGAAGAGGACTTGAGCTCTTCTGAGGAGAAGAACAACCGAGTTCGTATCTGGAAACCTACTCATGAAAAATAGCTTCTCCTGGGAAATCAGCCGGATGCAACCTTCCCTCCAGTCCACTATATGCCATTCTGGCAACAGTCCTCAGCTGGGAGTTCTTTACTCAGAACAGCACTGCCTCAGTTCAGCTGGGTGGTTTCACTTACACTGGCCATTAGTTAACCCACCGTAATCCACCCCTGGGCAACTGATAAGCAGACACATAGTCTCCAGTGGTAGCTCTGTAAAATGTTAACATCTTGATCTATTCAGATTTACATTAATATAATAATTATATGCATACAATTCTTATTGAATTAATTTCCACGTGAGGAACATTCAAAGGGTTCTCAAAATTCAGATTAAAAACAACCATGCCTTGACCAACTAATAGGGTGGCTTGGTTACTTTTCCCTCATTGCTGAGACAAAATACCCAACGACCAAACTGAAGGAAGGAAGGGTTTATTTAGCTTACAGTTTGTGGAGGTTTCAGTCCAAACTTGGCTGGTTCTGAGGCAGAGTCAGAGGGCTACAGTTCATGGCAGCAGAAGACAGCAAAGCAGCAAGAGCAAAAAAGGAGGAATGGTGGCAAGCAGCCTTTTTCTACCTCCCTTACATTGTAAACAGGCTACCCCTACCTAGCGGGCATGTAGCACTCACATAATCTTCATGCCCCTCTCTCCCACAGGCTCAGGATATATACAAAGTAAGTACCTTGGCTTCCTGCTGAGTCACTCAGCCAAACCTCTAGACTCCCCAAGTTGACACAATGTATCAGCCATAACACCAGGTTACAAACAGGTGCTCAAAACTACAAAACAACTTTATCCCAAAATCTTAAAAAAAGTATGTAATATAAAACAATGATTAAAATACCAAAAAACCCCCAAGTATAAAGAAGAATCACCTCCACAAGTAAAACAATTAATGATTTGTTTACAAACTGTGATATACCAATACAGTTCATCCACATTAAAAAATACAGCTTCAATTTTTAAAGCTCCTTTGGTTTCCATTTATGTACTTGAGTTAGCAATACTTAAAAACCAATATGATATACATCAATATCATAGTACTGTGCTGAAATCATAGTAGGAGAGAGCTATTACAATCTCAATCTTCACATCCCATTAATCCTCACAGGGCAGGGCCGCACTGAGAGCTGCCCCAAGGGATCCTCTGCATCCCAAGTACATTCTTTCCTTCTGATAAAAGGCCTCAGGTCATGTTTCCACTTTCCTGTTCCTTCTCAGTTGCTTTCTCCTCTGTTTCATCCTTGTAATCCACAGCCTCACTGGAGCCTTCCCTCTGGCCAAATGTTTCGAATCACCCTGCTGGCTCTCTGCTCTTAATTTCCAACATAGACCCAGCCAGAAGTTCTCAACAGCAGCTATACCACCGTCCCAACACCAGGTTGCAATGAAATTTTTCTGACACTCAGAAACACAAGCAAAATGCAGACCAACTTTCTGCCAAAGCACAACATACACTGCCTGTGACCCAACAGCTAAGGCAGTCCTTTCCAAAAGAAGCCTCCTGAGCCTCAGCCTAACGGGTGGCATTTCCATCAGTTCTCAGATTTTTCTGGGCTATGACCAGAGTCTCCAGTACAATTTAGAGCATTGTAGGACTGCCTTCTTGGCTGATCTCTCAAAACCTTTCCAAATTAATTCCCAAGGCTCTTAAGGCACATGGCCAGGCAACATCACAGCAATGACCCCTTTTCTGGTACCAATTTTGTTATGGTCAGGATTTGCAAGGGAAAGCCCAGGAGCCACTGCTCAAGGCTAGAGTCTATACCAAGAGCCAGAAGATGACACCAGGGTGAGGGTGAAGATGGAGCTCCTCTCAGGGGAGGAGCAGCCTCTGTTCTTCTGAAGGTAAGAGGTGGGCAGGAGGCGAGATAATATTTCAAATCTCTGGCAGGTACCTGTAGGTGAATTACAGCGAGGACCTCCAGGATTTGGAGGCTCCCCCAGGAAAATCAGCATGAAACCCTCTCCTCCCATTCTTGTTTTTTTCGTGTTCTGACAACAACCCTCAGATGGGTCTTCCATGCCCAGAGCCATGCTGACTTAGTTCAGCAGGGCGTTCCCACTTAAATTGCCCATTAATCCACCACAGTGAGACGCCTTGTCATTCCTGTTGTTTGAGTCAGCATAAGCCTATCTTTGTTGCTTAGAAACAAAAATCAATTGTGATTACTTTACCCAAAAAGTAAACCTGTATGACTTTCCCGCCAGGGTCACAGAATTATGGGGAGTCTGAAAGGTCAATCTGGAGAAAGAAGCCAGACACAGTGAAGGGGTGAGTGGTCCCAAGGGTCCTGGTAGTGGTCTTGGGGGGTGTCCTGCCATGCCTGGGCCACTGGCTGCAAGAGGGTGGATGCTGGGGAGTGGTTATTCTTTGTTCTGCTCCCCACTCCTGGCTGGAGGTGAAGATGGAGAAAAATTCTACAAGCAGATTTCCTAGACTGCCTTGATCTTGCATAGGGCACTAGAGAGCGTCTGATTCTTGCAGTTTCATCTTATACAGCCATGCTGATAAGGCAGCATAAATATCACCCCCACCATCGATTATCCACACTGACTGGCAAAAGGTCGGGAGAAAAAGCAAAAGGTCACCTGCACCAAGAAGCTAACTTCTAATATTCCTTATAATATCATTCAAAATGTAATATTTATCCTGTTTTAAGATCTGTATTAAAGCAAGTTTTTGAAATTCTATTAATATTCTACTCAAAATGACTCACTCCCAAAGAAAATGAATATTTCATTAGATGTGGTGTGTTTATTTTATTGTTTTATATACTCTGGGGCAGCACTGATATTCTAGATTAGGAAATATTTTATGTGAAACTTAAAATCTATGACCACTTTTTCTTTGTTTTCCTTTCTTTCTTTTCTGTTTATTCATTATGTATGAATAAACCAATCAATTTATGGAACAGAGCCCTCAGATAATATAGTTTGTACCATTTCTTAAACAGAAAGTTCCTTTTGAAAGACTTGTTAAAATTTCTTTTGAAATGTTCTCTTGACTTTGGATGTATGAAATTGGGTATTTTTTGCCTACCTGAAAACTGAAAGTTAAGGTTCCAGGTTGATTTATATTTGGCTGGAAGGCACTCCTCGAGGACTTCTGCTTATGCTTCATTGTCCAGGGCCGTGCCACGTGGGCACAACTAAGGACAAGGTGGGTGGAAATGTCCTTATTTTGAATAGGTGCTGAATGCATCAAGGTAGATCATCTACCTTCCTGATAGTGAGGGAAAATGGGAAGAGAGGGAGAGGGCGAGGGAGTGGGAGAAAAAGAACCAGAAAATGGTACCTATGTACAGAGATGATAAGGGAATAGGCAATCACGATTTTGAAGAACTTAGGGAGAAGTTTTCCACATGAATCCAGTGAGGCTGTGCCCAGGAAGACAGAACTACTCCATAAGCAAACAGCAACACTGAATGACACAGGAAAGAGTTATTTTATTTTTCTTTTAAAAATAGTAACATAAGATGGAAATTTTATGTGCTGCGATGGAATTTTGTTTACATAGGTGTAATGGTGCTTGTAACCTAATTTCTTTACACTGTCTCTTTGCTATCATAGGTAGGTATTCATCTGTAATACAATCTAATAAATGGTGCATAGAGTACAGTCGGAGACAGAAAAGTGAATGTTTTAAATGAATGCTTTGAAAAGATTCTGTGATGGTACATTTCACAGTGGTTGAACTAGGTATAGGTAAGAAAATGATAAAAGAAATAATAGAAATGTGGAAGAATTCTCTGCTTAGTTACTTTCCTAAGTTTTCTCTTTAACATAGGAAAACCATGAAGGGAAAAATATCTGATGCATGATGCGGATGGTTATGCTGACAAAGTGACACAAATCCTATGATCATTCGAATAATGATAAAAGTTGAATACAAAGCATTGCAGTGCACCTTTACGCTTCTATGTTTAAAGTTAAAAATACAATGTTCAAAATATGCACTCATCACTATCAATTTCCCTTTTGAACTGACATTTAACTGACATTTTGTTTAAATGGACAACTATTAGTGATGATCATTTTGGTTAAGGAGGCATCAGATGCTAGTGGGTTCCGCGAATAGATTACAGCAATTTTAGTGAGACATTGTCTTTGTTACTTCTCTTGTTGCTGAGACAAGATATGAAAACCCAAAGTGAAAAGAAGAAAGGTTAATTTTAGCCCAATTTGTAGATGTTTCAGTTCATAGAAGGCTGCCTCCATGGCAGAGGAAACAGCAGAGGAGAAACAGTCCTTGGCAGGGCAGGTAGGGAGACAGTCCTCCTGCCTTCCTTCTTTCCCTTTGTATTCCATTCAGGACGCCAGCCTGTTGGTTGGTCCCACACACACCCAGGGTGGGGTTTCCCACTGCACACGCCCAGAACAACACTAAGCCAATCAGTGGACTTTCCAATTATCACACACCCTTAATCCACATTTACGCACCCTAGAGCCAGCCGTGTCCCAGAAGCCCCACTTATGAGGGCAGCAGGCTTTGTGGGGGCCTCTAGATACAAACTGTAACTGAAACTGAGGGAACTAGAATTACACCACAAATTATGCCTCTTTAAAGTAAAAATTAGTTTTGAGCTGAAGGCAATTAAGAAACAGCAAACAGGAAAAGCCCTCTCTATTCTTTTTGCCTAAAGTTAGTTATAAACTACATAAAATATACATTATAAACCTATAATTACAAACAAATTATAACTAATTTATGTGTAAATATAGTTATATAAAATAATTATATATCATAGATTTATGTATGTAAATATTTAAGATTATGTAATACACATAACACACACATATTTATACTATGTAAATCATTATGTATTTACTTATACTGTGTAAAGTATACACTCATGTATATTTATATTATAGAAACATACCTTGATTTTAGGCAGGAAGACAACCCCAGACTCTTACTCACCCTGCAACAGCACCAGAGGACCCTGTGGACAAGCTTCATGCGGTCTGTGTCCTCTCCTGCCTGTGGAGTGTGCCTTCATCATTTCTCTACAAATGCGTTGTTTTTTTGAAGATGTTACACAGGCGGGGTTCCGGCCCCTGTCCTGAGTGCTGGTTTGCTGAAGTCTCCCTGTGTGATTTGTACTGCATGTGTTGATGAACTTGCCTTTCTCCCTCTCTCTTGTTAATCTGTCTTTCGTGACCCAAGTCCTCACCAACTCACAAATGTTATGGATAAGGTACAATGTAGTCACCCCTGCAGCAGCTTTGCTATGATTGAAAAATAAGAATGCATTTGATCTTTACACATGTAAGCAGGTATGTATATTTTTGACATTTTAATAGGTAAAATAGCAAACATATAGCAAAGTTGAAAAAAAACTATAGTTAGTGCTAGTGCACACAGCAATCAGATTAAATCATAGGACTTTAATTAAAGTCTGTATTACATTTGTCTCTCTATCATCAATCTATCTTTTTGATGCATATTAAGGTATATTGCAAACATTAGTGTATTTCCCCTCAGCTTTGGCATGCATGTCACTGAAGTTCAAGATATTTCATAGTATTTTCCTCTAGGGGTAGAATGGACACATAATAAAATGAATCAAACTTAAATGATGTTTTGTGAGTTTGAGAAATACGTGTGATTATGTAAACAAAACTCCATGAAGATATAGACCATTAGTATCACTCTAGGAAATGTTCTTGGGTCTGTTCTCAATCCATTCCTGAGCTCTCATACCCACTCAAGAGGCCATTAGTACTGACTTTTTCATTATCAATTAACTTGGCCTTTTCTAGAGTTCAAGTTCTATAAGTGGAATCATGTATTATGTCCCCTTTTGGATAAGGCTTCTTCCGTTCAGCATGTTTTGGACTTTCACCTATGTTGCTGCTACTGTCGCTAATCTGTTCTTGTGTGTCTCTGTTTTCCATTCTCTGGCCACCCCATGCTTTTGTGCTTATTGAGTTTTCCTTATATGTGCACTTGGGCTGTCTCCTGTCTGGGGCATCATTTTATCATTAATAAAATCATATCAGACATTCTTATAAAGGTCTGTGTGTGGGTACTTCTCTTGATCCTCCCTGAATAAATCTCAATGCACTAGAATTGCTAGACCACAGCATACATATATGTTTAGTTCTTTAAGAAACTACTAGCTATTTTTTCTAAGAGATTGTACCACTTTATACCCCCAACAGTTCAAGATTGTTATGGTTGCTGTGTATGCTTGTTAGAATTTTATGTAAAAGTCTTCTGAATTTTGCCATTATGGTGGATCTGTAGGACACATATTTTAAGAATGTTTTTGTTCCTGGATATCTTGGCCCTTACTTGCATGGACAGCTTTAACAGCCTGGAAGAGTCCTCTCTTGAAGGTCATGCCTTTGCTTCAGTAATAAAGGGAATTTCTGACTGTCTTTTCTTGAGAACAGCCTGAGTCACTAGGAAAAACATGAAAATTAGTTCGAGTAAATTTTGTTGCACTTGCTGAGACAGAAAGATAGAAATGCATTCTAATCGAAGAAAGCCCTGGCCTCTTGAGGACTTCTAGGCTGTCGGAATGGAAGTTCCTTTGCTATTTCCTGTTGGTATAATTGGACTGAGGGATAGTAGCCTGTTTTCTTCTTTTGCCAGGACTCTATTCCTACAGCCTCTCAAGATGAAGGAAGGTAGCCTTAAATCTAACTTGTATTGCAGTCATTCTTTGAACCTCTGTTTGCATTTCTGTAAAAGCTAAATCACTGATAGGAAAGGAATCTTCTTTAACCTGATCTCATGAACTGAGAAATAAATTCTTAATTAGACTAATATGCTGAATTCAGTTCTTAGAGAATGTATCTTTTGGCTTGTCTGAAAGCTTTGGTTATGGAGATATAGGATGGCAAGAGGTTTTTAAAAGTCAGCTATTAGATTTTGTGACTTAAATAACAGAAACTTATTTCCACAGAGTCTGGAGGCTGGATGTCTGATGTCAGGGAGTCAGGAATTACATTTTCACCTCAGCTGTTTCTTCCTGGGGTGTAGGTGGCCAAGGTTTGCTGGATTTGCATAGACTTTTTCCCCGTGCAAGCACATTCCTGGTGTCTTTTCCTCCTTATAAGCACTGCAGTCATATTAGGTTGCAGCCTTACCCGATGACCTTATTTAATCTTAATTACTTGCTTAAAAGCCCTGTTTCAAATATAGTCAGACATGGTCCCAGAGCTTTACCACAGAAAATATGAAGGACACAATTCAGGGCCCCCAAATTTATTGAAAGGTAACATTTGTAGAACAGGAAAGAGAAGGAAGCACTAATTAAAGCAGGAAAACATTCAGCCTCTGATGCAGATCTGACATCTGCAAAGGGAATTGGGGGAAGAGCTATGGGTGGGCCGAGCTGATCTCAGTAAAGTCTCTGCAGGGCTTGGAAGCCTTTACTTTGGGACTCTACATCAAAAGGAGATGGCCAGACCTCACCACCCCTATAATACTCAGTCTTGTCGGTGGTGGGGTTCTGGGAAGAAAGTAGCCTTTAGGATATGAAATCTGTCCATTTCATAACCAGATGATATAAACTTGCTTCTGTGACATTTTGTCTTAGTAGTCCATGGATCCTATGTTTGATTACAATAAATAATCCCAAAGGCTGCTCATCCCTCTAAAAGCATTCCGTAAATAAGGGCTATCTTTCTATCAAATATTATTGTGTGTACTGTGAGATCCAATTACCAACATTTTTTATAAGGAGCCTGGATTACATCACATCATTTCTTTCTTTGCTGAAGAGTCACCTCCATTTCCCAACACATGGAGAAGGAAATAAATCTCAATCCAATTGTTTTATCTCCTTCCTCCCCAGTACATGAAGTCTAATATCTAACATCTAGTTTACATGAACACCTTAAATGTCCAGAGAAGGTAAGTTTATAAGAGAGAAAGTAAATGAGTGACTGCCAGGTGCTGAGGTGTGGGATTAGAGATGAAGCCCATGGCAGAAGAGTTCTTAGAGAAGGACGGACAGTGTTTCAAAACTGGCTTATGATGATGCTGTAAAGACTTGGTACAGTTACTAAAAATCACTTAATTTATTTGGAATGGGTGAATTTTACTACATGTAAAATTGGGTTAATAATATCCCTTAGTTATTGCAGGCTGATCAGGTCCACAATCTCCTGAACAAGTATACTGTGAAGGCTAAATAAAAAGAGGCAATTGGAATGAATTCAGGGCTCCAGAGGGATCAAAGCCTCTCACAGAATTTGAGATTCTCTCAGGGCTAAGACCAAGACCTTCTCTCATTGGCCTGTATTTATTTGGTTCTCAGAAGGGAGGGGAGTATTCAAGAAGGGCAGAATCACTCAAGGACTTCTCCAAGTAAGGTATTAAATTAATCCTTAAGGAGGATTAAATTAATCCACCCAAGAGTGAGATGCCTGAGGCTATAGTTTTTATCTAGTTGAGATCTGATTCAGGTGTCCTTGGCTGTGATCTTGTCTGATCCTCTGAGGGTTTCTGGCTTCATCCACCATTACAAGTTTTTGTAGGGATTAGTGATTCACAGAGGTTCACTTACTATGAGTCTGTTCCCCACTTCAAGACAAGTGGCCTAGGCTTTGGACAGATTCACAAGTAGGCATAAAAGGCCAGTTGGTTAATTTAAGTCCTTCTTGGGGCTGCTTCATAGTGACCTCTATCAATGTAACACACACCTCCATAGAGTTTTTAAACAACGAATGCAGAAATTAAAATCTTTGTTTTAGCACCTGAGAGAGAAAAAAAAAAAAACAAGCCCTGAATATAATCTCTTGATAGAGCAATTTGACATATCAAACTTGTAAACCACAGACTAACTTTGTAAACAATTTTTATAGGATACTGTTATTCAACTCAGTGATATTATGAGTTCCATGATTTCATAATATGAATACTGTTATTAATTTAAAAAGTTGGTCAGACTTGATGCTACGTGAAGTGAAAACTTATTCTCTCCCCAAATGGACAAAGCTGACAACATAGTATCTGTAAATCCTGAAAGCAGACCATTTTGAGAAAAACTGTAATAGATATAAAATGTATGCAAAATTAAAGTGTATAACAATGCAAGATGTTTGCCATGTCTTAATATACAATGAATTGAAGAAGTGGTCTTGGAAGATTTCTAAATGCAGTATGTATGGCATATATTTAAATCATACATTGGAAGTTTGTTCTGCATTATTGATCATAAATTGGATTGGCTAAGTAATTAAAGTGTAAGTTTTGAAGGTCAAAGACATTGTTTCCTTGGTATGTTTTATTTGTACTGTTCTGTATATATTTAATAATAGTTAATTCTGGGCCAAATTGTTAAAGTAATTTAATTATGGTAAATGATAACACAAAACTAAGGGAGTCATTAATCACTTGTATTCCATCTCTTGAAGGCACAAGATTCTTCTTAGGGCACAGACTTTGTAATGATTTAGTTTTAGGCAGGCATGTACAAACGTATTTGGGCCTCATAATTTATAAAGTGCCTAAATATTGAACAACTTTGATTAGTTTCGCAATAAATTTATTGCCTAGAAAAATACAGCATACATTCACAAATTTAAATTGAGATTGTAAAATTTATGTTATGTCATATGTTTGCTTTGAATTATTTTTCATTCACGACCAGAACTTTTGGGTTTTGGAGAATTCTGTTATAGATGCTTTCTTTTGTGTTACTTTTCCATCATCTCTGATCCTTTTGTAGTAGTGAAATTTTTTCCCCATATTCACTTGTTTCTTTTATCATTCTGTTTAATATTATTTTATTATCATTATTATTTGATTATGCTCTTTCAGAGTATGGACTTCAGGTTTTTTCCTTTCTCATTATTTCTCAGGAAGGTTTCAAGAGGCACCAAGCACCACATATCCTAGGTCTGTTGTCCTTCCACACTGACTTTGGAATCAAGGGGATAGCTGTGGTTTGTCCACCTGAAATAGTTCTCTTTAATTTCCGTGCTCTGCCACTCCTGATCTGTTCTGCTGTTCAGCATTGGATGCTTGAGATAAAGTGGAGCTGGGGAATGTGATCAATTGCTTGAGTAGATACGACTATGTGAATAGATATTAACGCATGGTCATTTGCATGGCTTGACGGCTGGATAGCCAAGGTGCCTTTGTTTTTTTAATTCTTTGCTTATGGATCTCAGGACCTGTAAGAGACCTCAAATAAAGCTTCACCGTGGGAGTTAATATCTTCAACCAAGTACTTTGGAGGGAAAAACCCTTTATTAAAAAAATGAGATGGTTCATTATGTGGGTCATTAAAAAAGAAACAAATCTACTTCAAGATATAGCATTTAGATTCCATCTTACACCAGAAAAAATGACCAGCATGAGGAAATCGAATAACAACAAGTGCTGGGGAGCAGAGGGGTAAAATGAAGCCCTCTAAATTGTCAGTGGGAATGTAGAGTAGTGCAAGCTCTGTGGAAGTCAGTATGCAGATTCCTCAAAACAACTAAAACTGGAAATTCCATTTGACCCAACTGTTCCCCGTGTAGGTATCTTCCTCAAAGAGTGAAAGCTATCATATTACAGTGGCACATGCATGCCCATGCTTCAGCACAATGCATAAGAGCTAAACCTTGGAAGCAGCCTATATGTCAATCAACAGATGCATGGGTAAGAAACTGTGGTGTTTATACACAGTGGAGTATGACTCCACCCTAAAGGAAGATAAACTTGGGTTGTCTGTGGAAACATGGATGCGCCTGGAGATCATAACGGTAAGTAAAATAAATCAAACACCTGAGCTTACATATCACGTGGTCTCTCTTATATGAGAAACCTTAATTATACATGAAGAGCAAAATAAAAGGTATGTAATTGGAAGTAGGGTGACAGGTCTTTCACAGATGGGAAGAGCATCAAGATATGGCAGAGAATGGAGGAAGAGGGGTTGAAAAATAAAACAGTTAAGATGCGTTAGGTGCACGTACCCACTCCACACAAAGAATGTGAACACAGGATTGTTTTGTGTTACAAACACACAATAATAAACGATAGGAAAATTTACTGAATCAGAAAGGAATATTGAAGAGTGAGGAATCATCAGAGGAGACAGGATCCCACAGGCTGGGATGAGTAAGAGCTGAAAAGAGAGTTTAGAAAAGGGAAAGCGAGGCGGAGACTCTGGGACTGTGTATCTTAGGAAGCACTTTAGGAAAAGATCTAACAACAATCCAGGAGCCCTGCGATGTGACATGTAAGAACTGGGATGAGTCTTCTATGGAAATCAGGTTCTAGACGTTGAAGGAATTCTGCAGCAGACAATAACAACAGCAGCTGGGGTGACAGAAATAAGAAATAAAAGGTAAAACTGACAAAAACACAAAAAAGAGGAAAAAATAGGAGGTGTGAATAAGCACGTCTTGAGACTGCTTTTTAGATCTCTGCCTTTTGGGATATAGGAAATTCCAAAATGTTTCCTTCTCTAACCCTCAATATCTGGAAGAGGTCACCTCTTATCACTGAGATGCGAGAGAGTTTCTCCGCCTCGGGAACTCAGCTACCCAGTGTGCAGTGGACAGCAGTTGGAGGTCTGCTAATTGTACTCAGCTCGGACATTATCCACCCAAAGACTGCATCTGATACTACAGGTTAGGGTTGAGGCCCTAGGACCGCACACAATTTGATGTCTGTCTCAAATGTGTCCTTGTGATTGGCTATAAATCAGAGGTTCTCTCAACCTCTTCTCAAACTCAATTGATTTTCCAGAGGGGAAATCTCCAGAGTACTCAAGAAAACACATAAGTTCACTGGATTGTCATATAGAATATTACAAAGGCTACAAATGAAGAGTCAGTTGCAGGAGGGGTAGGATGAGGAATGGGGCAGGGCTTGTGGGACTTCCGCAGCCTATTTCGTGCCGCCTTCCAGGATTCCCTCCTTTGTTTAGCTCTCTGGAAAGCCATCCAAATTCCACCCTTTGGGTTTTTATGGAGGCCTCATTGTGCAGGCATGATTGATGGCACTATTGGCTATTGATGATCCATTTAACCTTCAGCCCCTCTCTCTGTTGTAGAGGTTGGGAGGTGAGGTTGAATTCCCAACCTTCACACATGCGTTGGTGCTGTGAAAGGCCTCGCATGAGATGGGCTCCACTGGGGGAAGGGCTGGGTTTAATTCTGCTTAGGTATAGGCAAGCTGGACTCAGAGTGATAGCAGGAGGTGGCCCAGAGGAGGGCATCAGTAAATACGAGGTTTAGGGATGTGGTTTGCAGTCTCAAGGAACCTGGATGGAGTGTGTGGGATCAAAGTTCCAAGGGCAATCAGCAAAGGTGTTGGACTCTGCTGGACCTTCTGGCACCTGGAAGATTATATGTCCCACTCCTCATTTTCTTCATGGCCAGCTGTTCTGTTTGTTGAGGGCAGTGTGGTTCTATCAGGGTGTTCCTGTTGTTTGGAGAGGGAAGCGTGTTTTATTGGGGAGGTCTTTCTCAGGTCAGCTGTGGCCAGTTTTTGGGTGACCAGCCCCTATTCGGCAGCTACAGAGGAGCCTGGTCACCAGCCATGAGCTTACAAAGCAGACAGGACTTAGGAGGGGCCAAGGTTTTCATGAATGGTGTGTCAGGAAGACCAAATAGATACAATATTTCCTAATATCATCTCTATCATTGCTATGAGCACCTTTCTCAGAAAGAGAGCAGATTCTCTCTCTTAAGTCCACACAGTTCAGAGTTGAGCACAAGGCTGCAGGAACAGAGCAGCATGGAGAGAATCTCAGATACTTTGGAATGTCCTCAGCAGTTCCACCACTCAGAGTAGATCCGGGGAATGTAGGAACCATCGTTACAAACATGCAAGTATTGTTGGTGTACGAAGTGTGTCTAGTGCTCGATCAAACTGTAAAATCTAAGCAAGATACGAAGTCATCTACTCCAGCATTTATCAGTATTTTTCTTATCAAATACAGTGAACTGATACTTAGTGAATGACACAAGAACAAGCAAAGTTTACACATCAAAAACCTTTGAAAGCAGGAAGCACGGCAGCCCCACCTCTTCGTAACGTGGGTAAATGTTTTTTAAATCAATTGGTTGGTTTGTTTTTGCTCAGAAGAACATTAAGAGCATAGCAGAACTGCTCCATTAGCAGTGCAGTCTGCTTCATAGTCTCAGGCTTTGTCTCTGTTTATAATAAAATCACAGAGGGAACTCAAAATTCCCCTCTGGCTAAATATGCTCTCACTCTACTCCTTCGTTCTTAATAAAAATTATTAAATATTAATTAGCTAAATGATTTGAACACCATAAAAATGATGTTCTTAAATTGCCTTTATATTTACTTGAGAAATGAAAGAAATTTTCCTAGTTATTTTAGAACATGCTGAAGTTTCCACCTTAACGCTTGTTTCGCTTCTACTGTTCTCCCTTCATCCCGTCCTCTTTCCCTTCCCCTTTCCCCTCCTCTTCATCTCTATATTTTTTCTCTTTGTGAAAATAACAACTTCTAAGACCTCATCTTCTCTGCTTTTACTCTCTAGGCATGGAACTATATCTTGAATTTTCTCGAACTTGCTAGTTATTGTTTACTTTGGACTTTGAGATAATACAGTGTTCTAAATATTCATTTTCCTAAGTAGATATTCATATTGATAATTTTGCAAATTAATAGGAAAACGATTGAAAATAATTTTGTGAAACTCTTACTGCATTTCTTTTAAGTGAAAGTATCCATACAATGCTATAGGGATGGAATTGTTGAAAATGGAGAGTTGACTGCATTGATTACCATTATTTAGAGATTGGGAAGGGCATTAAATTGTCAATGAGAGGCCTACATTGGCTGTTTTTACTCTTTAGATAAGATTTGGTAGAATTGCTCATGAGTGTAAATTCACAGATCTTTCCTCAGTCTTTTTAAAGAATCATCTCCTAGTTGATTTTTCTAAGTTTCATAAAATTCCCAAGACAAAGATCCATAATATAGTAAATTAGCTCATAAAGATGCATATGTAAATTGCATTTCCCTATTTACTTTTAATTGACAAATAATGGTATATATTAATGGTGTGCAAAATGGATGATTTTACATACATAATGTGATGAAAAATACAGTGAATGTTTAAGATTTTAAAAATTGACTGCAGTAAAAGACACCTTCTCATTAATTCCTCTCAACACATTTCTTCTTGTTTGAGCACACTTATCCCATCTTTACTGCCACTTTCTGAAGAAGGTCTGGACATCTTCTTTTGTGTCTTTACCTTTTGTGATAAAAAATACAGTGGTATTTTATACAATGGAGTATTACTCAACTACAAAGAAAGATAAACTTGAAGTTTGTATAGGTTAATAGATGCAACTAGATGCATACTCCTAAGTGAAATAAATCAGACTTGCATGTGTAACCATTATGTTGTCTCCCTGCTATAAGAAACTGAAAAGGTAAATGAGACCCCAAGTCTACAGTAGGTATTGTGAAAGGGAAAGAAGCTGCTAAAATAGGAAAGAACAACTGGGATGAGAGAAACAAGAAAAAGGAAAGAAGGAAGGGAAAATAAATATATCTATCTATCTATATCTATATCTATATCTACAAGATAGCCAAGATAATTGTACTACTAATTTCTATTAGTTTATTGAAAGGAACAGTTAATGTTTAATTGATCAATCTTACATGCCTATATCTGATTATCAGAGTAACCACTTTGAAGATAACAATATGTACTACAACAACCATTGTTGATTTCCTATCACCTTGTTTTGAAATTCTGTATCATTTTTATTGTTTTTATGTTGTTTTGTTTATGCCTTTGTTTTTGTGATTTTTTCTCTAAAATTAAAAAGAAAGAAAAAAAATACAGTGACTTCTGCTGAGTGCCATCCAACAGTAATCAGGCTTATAAAAATAATAGGACGTGCCTCATCCACTGTATTCAGGAGGTCCGGCACTGTGTGACTTCTGGCTCTACCCCAGAGTCAAAATACCTATGAAGGGTAAACATTTTGAAACTTTTCAGGATATAAAGGCAGCCACAACGGTGCAAATAAAGACATGCATGTCAAAGGACTTCCAGAACCACTTTAGAAAGTGCCAAGAGCCATGGCTTTACTGTCCACCAAACATTTGGAGAATATTCCAAGAGGCATTAATGTTCTTTACTGTAATAAGGTTTTAAAATTTAAAGCTACCTTTTAAAAAATCATACCTCTTTATGTATACACTGTGGAATGGCCAAATCATACTAACATATCCATTATCTTATATACATATTGTTTTTATAAGAATACTTAAAATCAACTCTCTGAACAGTTTTCATATATATTTGCAAGTGCATAGCTGATGTATTGTTACTAACTTTAGTTACCACGTTGTGCAATTGATATCTTGGATATAGTCGTACTGTCAGAAGAAAAATCTATGTAATCTATGTAAAGTAAAAATTCTCTTAGGAGTTCTACCACAGGATTTTATTTTCAACTGGAAGATTTCATTTCTTTTCTTTATTCAATTCTCAAACCTCATTTTCAGTTTTTAAGACTTCATTTTCTTCTTCTGAACAATATTTTATTGAGTTTCTCTCTTTTGGGGAACTGAAAATACTTGAAGCACTTTAACTGTCTTGTGATTTTCAAAGTAGAATAAAGATATTTTTAATAGAAACTATCTTATGAATTTTTCCATTTAAAAAAAGTGAAAGCATGCAATATATACATTTGCTGGATTCTAACATCCGGAGGTCCTAACATGGTGAGGAATTAGTGACCGAGCTTGATTATTTGTGTTTTTAATGAAAGATTCTAGACAAGGCATGTAAGCTGTCATATAAAATATATGCAGAGTTTATTGCTGAAGGACAGACTTTGTGAGGGAGAGAGAGACATACAGACAGAGAGAGACAGAGAGAGAGAGACAGGCAGAGAGAGAGAGGGGGAGAGAGAGAAGAGGTATGAGGGTGGCTAAGTGCCAAGATGGCAGCAGCACCAAAGGAGGGCTTGGGGTGCGTGTACATGATTAAGTGGCCTTTCAAAGAGTATGCTTTTCTTTCTCAAGGTTATTGTTCTTTTGTAAGGAAAATGGGTGTGTTGGTCTCCTAGGTCCCTGTTCATTCCTGAAGTGGATGTTTTTCCTTCAGTTTATTTTAAAATCTTGAGATTTTACCAACTCATGACCCATGGTCAGGACTTTGTAAGGCTCTGGACCTCATCAGTCCTCTCAGAAAAGGTTACTTTCTCCTGTGCTAAAGTTGGAAACCAGAAGCTTGTGTGGATTTTATCTGCAGCCACAGTGATTAAGAAAGTAAAGGAAAAAAAAACAAAAACAAAAACAAAACAACCCACATCTTCTTTGCCTTTCAAGGAGCCTCCAACATTGTTTCTGCACGTCTGCTACTGTCTAATCTTCTGCCTAACGCTTTCATCTCCCTGACTGAGGGCAGGCTTTCTCAGACCACACATACCTTGTGCTTTTCATGTATGTATCTATGAGAACATTTAACTCATAAAGTAGGCCCTCTATGAGATTAATAACTGCTAGTAATAGACCAATTATAACAATATGCTGTAATAAACATCATGTGAATGTGGTCTGTCTCTCAAAGTGTCTTACTGTGTTAGACTTTCTGTCCTTAGGATTATGTCAGGTGATTCTTAAGGCACTCCGTGGCTTCTCTTTCACACCTGAATTGCTAGCCAAACTACGTACTGGTTCACTTTGTGGCCACCATTGCGTGAAGTAAGAACTACTTGAAAATAAGCACTGGGGAACTATGGACAGTGGATTTGGTAACCAAAAGCGCTATGAAGTGACTCATGGGTAATGAGTTCAGGGGAATGTGCTGGAAAAAGAGATGGCTTGCATTCCAGGGAGGACGGACCAGAGTCATGTGAAATTTCCTGCTCAGAATGAGGCACAATTTAAAATTCATGAATTGTTTATTTCACTCATATTGCATTTAACATTTCACACCTTGATTGGCTGTGGGTAACTGGAATTGGGGAAGGTAAAATCATGGAAAAGCAGGGATTATTCTGCTTGTAAAAAAATCAGGCAGTTTAGGAAAGTAGGTTTCTGTCCCCGGGAAGAAATCATATATCTATGATGCTGGAAATGAGGTGTCTGCCATGTAAGCTTCCTTCCACGTTTCCTTTTGTCCTATCTTCACATAATATTCTTTTCTAGTAGTTCAGGTGGCTGCTGAAATGCTGGACTATTCCTTGTACCAGAAGTTCCAAGCCATAGCAGGCGTTCTGAGAGGCTGGAAGCCGCCCCATGTCAGGAGCTTGGGTGAACAGGAACAGCTGTCACTCTCCTTGCTCAGTTGTGGGCCTGAGAGATAACAGAGAGTTTGACCTCAACTTGGTGCCCAGACATATTTTATCCTGGTGCTTTTCAAGCTTTTGTTGCAGTCTTTCTATAACTTCACTCAAGGAGCTTAAACTGTCTCTCACAGCAGATTGGGAAAACATTAGGGGAGAAACATTCAAAACCAATAGATTGTGTCCTGTGGTTCACAGCAGATATCTTAATTCTTACTAAATTGATGGGTGTTCAATTAGAAAAATATGGAAGAGTTACATCTAAGTTTAAAATGCATTGGTTAATATGAAGCCTTCACGATATTCTTTCTCCTCTTTCTTTCTTTCTTTTCTATGTTTTAAAATTTATTTTAAAAATAAAAGAAGGAAGACATTAACAAACAGATATCCATTTATAACTTTTTCATTTCTTTTTTATTTTTTGGTAGCAGCTTCTTATTTTTAACAACTTTGAGCTAGGATGCAATATATAATTATAGTAAAATAGGTCTGATGAATACTTCTGATCCTTATGTAGACTTTATATAAGTGCCATAGAAACATGTCTGAGGTTAGAGAGCTAGGTGGTGATATAAGAATTGGAATCAGATTTAGGATTTTTTGTGGGGGGCACAGGGATTGAACCTAGAGGACCCTCTATCACGGGGCTACATTCCAGCATTGTTTTTGAGACAGGGTCTCAAACTTGCCATCTCTTTGCCTCAGTTTCCCAAGTAGCTGGGATTACAGGAGTGAAACATTATGCCTAGCATGATTTAGTATCTTTATTACATATTTTTTTCATTCAACAAGTCCTTATTGACCATATGCCTTGTCTTAGGCACTGCAGTAACTTCTGGGCAAATAATGTTGAAAATAAATTGCTACAATCACTGACCCCCAAGGAGCTTAGCACAGGTGGGACCAACTGACACTAATCAGATATTCACAAAATAATGTATCATTATACGTGCTAAGAATTATAAAGGCAGAGTTTATAGTCTTTGGTAGTTCAACAGTGAAGAGAACTGGCTTAAGAACTGGAATGCCTGGGCCTTCTCCGAGAAGGGATGACTTTTGAGATGAGAGTTCAATAATCTAAAGCTTTAACAAGCTGAAGATAATTAGATGAGAGCCTCCCACATAGAAGAAATAACACATCGAAAAGCACTGTGGTAGAAGACAGACATTTCTTGTATCCCGAGTAACTGTATTTTGGACATATTTTGTTTTCAACTCACTTCCATCTATTCCCTCACGTCCTTCAGGAGGAGAAAATGTTTGGCAAGACAAGAGTTTGTCAGCTTGAGTGTCAAAGAGTACAGTTCGAAAGTGAGTATAATATCAGTATTAAAGTTGTATCACTGCTTTCTATCTCAGAAAATTTGATCAGTCATCTGTTTGGACCCCAGGGTCCCCAGAATCTGTCGCCTCTTGTACAAAATAGGACTGGAATCCTGCTGGGAGACCTGAGAAGCAGAAAACAGGGAATTGAGGCAAATCAAATATGAGGACATAAATGAACCTCAACGTGATAGCTCCGTGACGTCCCTGACAGCTGTATGCAATGAAAGCGGGGGAGGTGATACGTTTTACACTGTTCTCTGCAGCGTTCATATCTTCGTATCTGTAGTCAGTGTTAATAGGACGTTTATCTAGCTGTGTAATGCATGTAAGTGCCCCTCTGGTTACCATGACCCTAAAAAAAGGGAATATATTTGTATTGTTTTAAAATTTAAGTATATTTAAGATGCAGCCTTTAAAGCCCTTCCTTAGGAATTGGGCAGTATGCTTGGCTTTCTAAAAAAGTAACTTGTCAGTCTGCTAGGGGAAAAACATCTTTGATTTTTATTTTGGAAGATTAGATTAGTTTTGGAAATAATAATGAAACTTTTAAAGCTTTCTTAATGGTAACAATGTTTGTAGATAGCAATCACAAGGCTAATCTATTATGTAGAGATTATAAAAATTCAACATGGAGAATGCCATTTCAGAAGAAATGAAATATATCAGTATTCAAAAATTATCTTTGCAGTATTTCCTGTCTGTGTTTCCAATAAAAATTGTTAGGAGTATGTTTCAATTATGCTTTCAAGCATGTGTATATGATATATACTTATTTTATTTATATATACACATATACATGTATATGTTATAGTCTATGTGTCTGTGCTCCCTATCTAGAATTAATAAATTACTTTCTTAAAAAAAGAGTGCATTTCATTCTCTTCAAGGTAGTTATTTTATTTGATAGAGACTTGAATAATTCTTGGAATAGATTTTTCTCAGAGCAAAAATTTCATTGAATGAATTTACATAGTTCCACAGGCAAAAAGACATTGAATAGTATTGCCATGGGGGACAGAACAGAACTAGATCTCCACTCAGATCACCGCTGCAAAAGGCAGTGCTGGGAGGAGCTATTGAAGGAATTCCAGAGAATGCACGATGGTAGGTGTGAGGAGAGCAGGGAGAGTGGCCAGGAACATGTGATAATCTTTGATTTGTTCCTTTTTTATTCATAGTATTTGCAATACATAGTGAATAATCCCTAGTGGGAAGTCAGTCCATGTTCACCTCACATTGTAATCCTTTGTGCTTCCCTGTTATCCCTCCCTTCTTCTATCTCTAGGTCCTCTTCCCATCAGCAAAAGATTACTCTCTTATTCCTATTATCTCAATTTTATTTTTCTGTCTAATTAATTTATACTTTGGGGATTCCACACCAGAGAAACCGCGTGTCTTATTTCACTTAACATTGTGGTCTCAAGATGAATCCATTTTCCTATAAATGACTCAAGTTTATCCTTTTTATGGCAGAGTTGTGCTTCATTGTGTGTAAATACTGCCTTTTCTTCATCCATTCATCTGCCGATGGACATACGGCCACTTGTAAGATTTAGTCATCATGGCTTGGGCAGCTATAAACTTGGGTGTGCATGCACCTCTGTGGTACGATGACTTTACCTCTTTTAAGAACATGCCCATCAGAGGTATGCCGGCTCAAAGGAATTTCTAGTTTGCAGTTTTGAGGGATCTCTGTGCTCTTTCTCTGCTGTTGCAGCAGGTTACACTAGCACCAATAATGTAGAATAAGGAGCTGGGGGTATAGCTCAGTGGAATAAGCACCTGCCTGGCAAGCGCAAGGTCCTGAGTTCAATCCCTGGTACCATTGAAAAAAAAAAAAACCCAAAATAATGTAGAATAATTCTCTTCCCTGCAGCCTTTCCAGCCTTTGAAATTATTTGATTTCTTTATGATGGCCATTCCTTTTTGGATGAAATCTGATTTTTTTTTGGATTTTCATTTCTCTAAGGGCCAAAGATGCTGGACAATTTTTATGTGCTTTTGGACCATTTGTATTTTATTCTCCTGAGAAGCATTTGTTAATTTTAGTTTCATACTTTTTGACTGGGTCTTTTATACTGGGAGGGGCCCAGTTTTTGAGTGCTTTATATACTGTAGATATTTATCCTGTGTCAGAAGAATGGCTTGCAAGTGTTTTCCTCATGCTGCAGGTTGTCTATTCTGTGAGTGGTTTCCTTTGCTGTGTGGATGATTTTTAATTTAACATTACCTACTTGATGATTATTGGTGTTATTTCTTGTGTCACTGGGGTCCTGCTCAGAAAATCTTTGCCTATGCCATACCTCTAAGAGATTTTCCAAAATTGTCTTCTAGCAGTTTGTTTCTGTTTTTATATCTAGGTTTTAACTCATATTGGATTCATTTTAGTGCATGGTTAGGGATATGGGTTGAGAGTCAGTCTTCTGCCTGTATTTATTCAGTTTCCCCAGAACCCTTTGTTAAAGGTCCTATCTTTTCTCCTGTGGAATGCTTTGGGCCCTTCTGTCAAATATCAGATGGCTAAATGTGCCTGCAGATGTTTCTTCCATCTATTCTGTTCTCTTGAATGGCATGTCTGTTTTTGTGCCATCACTAAGCTTTTTAAAAAATCACTGTAGGTTTATAACATAATTTCAAATCTGGAATTGTGATGTCTCCTGCTTTGCTTTTATTTTCCAGAACTGCTTCTGCTATTCTGAGTCTCTTCTGATTAGGATTGTTTTCTTCAGCTCTGGGTAGAATGCTATTGGTATTTTGATTGGAATTGCTTTAAGTTTATATATCAATTTTGGTAATTTGGCCAGTTTGACAGTATTGCTTCTGTACACTGAGGTACAGAGCATCTTTCCATTTTCTTATGTCCTCTTCAATCGCCCTTTTCAGTGTACTACAGTTTTTGTTGCACAAGTGTTTTACTTCCTAGGTTGGGTTAATTCCTAGGTGTATAATTTTGGGGGGAAGCTATTGTGAACAGTAGTGGTTCTTGATTTGTCAGCATCTTATTGGTATGTTCTGCATCTACATTCATTAAAGACATTGGCCAGTAGCTCCCTCCTTCTCCCTCCCTCCCTCCCTCCCTCCCTCCCTCTCTCTTTCCTTTCTCTTTCTCTCTCCCCTTCCTTCTTTCCTGCCACAGACTGGCTGCAGCAGGTCCAGGAGATTCTTGCAGGAGGGAACAACGCAGGCAAAGAGACAAACAACACAGACACCAGAGGTCCTTCTGGTGGGCCCGGGGAGAACGGCCCCTCTGACACAGAGAAACACTTTTCGCTTTATTTTATACGTTTGCAATTATATGTGAAGCTTGGCAGGTTAAACACTCTTTGCTTAGATACAGTGAAGTTTCTATTTGGGTTACAGACTCAGACATGGTTGACTGGCCGTCCCACCACAATCCTAGTAGGGAATCAACCTTTCTAAAGCACACATAAAAAGGACGCAAAAAGATCAATTACTAGGTGTTCTTGATTAGGTATAATTTTTCAAAGCATTGTTCACAACGGGACCCACATCACAGTATCTCTATCTAGAGCCAGTTCATCACACACAGGGCGTTTGTCTAATGTTTTCCCATGCTCTGAGGCCCGCCCAGCTCTCCCTGCCCCTCCTGGTGGGGGAACCACACCACACAGGAGGTAGGGGACTGACTCAGATCTCTGTGGTAGGTTTTACTTCCACTTTCAACCCTGGAGGGGTGTCTTTCATCCTGGGCTCTGAGTCTTTAACTACTTTCAGTTCTGACCCTTCAGGTCCCCAACCATCATTTATCAATAGCACAATGAATATCTGGAAAGCTATGATTAATAGAGAGTAGAAAGAGAGGCCGCTCACCCATCCTATGCAGTCCCTGCTTTGCAAATACCCGCTGCCCGTACTCACTTTGTCAAGGAACTGGCAATGGAGCGTCTCCGGCACGTACCTACCTATCTACCTTCCTTCCTTCCTTCCTTCCTTCCTTCCTTCCTTCCTTCCTTCCTTCCTTCCTTCCTTCTTTCCTCCCCTTTTTTGGCTATGTCTTTGTTTGGTTTTGGTGTTAGGGTAATCCTAACTTCAGTGAATGCATTTGGCAATATTCTTTCCCTTTCAATTTCATTGAACAGTTTGAGAAGTATTGGCATTAGGTCCTCTCTGATTTTCTTGTAAAATTCAAAGGTGAATACATTGGGTACCGGGCTTTTCTTATTTGGTAGTTTTAAAAATTTTGTTTTATTTTATTTTTTTTTATTTTAAAGGGAAAAGAAAGCAAAATAAACCAACCAAGACAAAAACAAAACAACACAAAAACAACAAAAATGACACAGAATTTCAAAACAAGGTGGTAGAAAGTTAACAATGGTTGTTATATTGCATATTGTCATTTTCAACAAAGTTGCTCAGATTACCAGATGTAAGAATGCAAGATGGATCAAATACTTAAAGAGTAAAAAATAGTATTATTTTTCATTTTGGTTCAGTTTTGGTAATTGATATGTATTTGGAAATCTGTTCATTTTTTTCTAAGTTCTCCAAATTTTTGGAATATAAGTTTTCAGAATAGTTACTTATATTGCTAGGATTTCATAGGGTTCCATTGTGATTTTACTTTCTTCATTTCTAATTGCATTGGTATGAGTTTTTCTGTTTGTTTTTCTTCTGGTAAGTTTGACTAAGGGTTTATTTTGTTTAATCTTTTAGAGAACCAGACCTTCTGTTCCCTAATTTGATGTAATTTTTTGGTGTCAATTTTATTAATTTCAATTTTGACCTATAAATTGCTTTCCCTGTACTAATTTTGGATTTGGACTGTCCTTTGTTTTCTGGGACCATGAGGTGCATCATTAGGTTATACATTTGGACAGATTCTTTTTTGTGATGTAGGATTCACAGTTATAAATTTTCCTCTTAGGACTACTTTCACTGTGACCCATAGATTCTGATATATTGTGTTTACATCATTTGATTATAGCTACTGATTTCTTCCATGACTCATTTATTACTCAAAAGTTTATTGTTCAGTTTCCATAATTCTGTGGTTGCTTTTGCCATTGGTTTCTAGTTTCACTGCACTATGATTTTATAATATATGTAGGATTGTTTTGTATTTATTTAAGCAAATTTAAATAAAACATGTGGTCTGTTTTGGAGAAAGTTCCGTATGCTGCTGGAAGAATATAACATTATGTTGAACACTGTAGGTATCTATTCAGTACATTTGTTTGAAAGTGTGGTTCAATGCTAGCATTTCTTTGTTGATTTTTTTTTGTTTAGTTGCTCAATCTACTTATGAAAGTGGGGTAGTTAGTTTCCTCACTATGTTTGCATTGATGTTCAACTAGTATTTTGTTTCCTCTAGTATTTTTGGTGGGTGTTCAGTGCAATATTATTTGATGCATATATATTTACAATTGTTACCTTTTTCTGAATTGTTCATCTTTCCAGTATGTAGTGACCCTCTTTGTTTATTCTGATCAGTTTTTTCTTGATGTCCACTTTGACTTAAAACAGGATAGCTATTTTTCCTTGTTTCTTTTTTTATCTTAAAGGAAAAGAACAAAAACAAAATAACAGAAACAGAGGCAAAAACAAAAGAGCACAAAAACAGTAAAAACAATACAGAATTTCAAAAAATACTCTAGGAAATTAACAATGGTTGTTGTATTACATATTGTTATCTTCAAAGTAGTTGCTCAGATTACCAGATATAGGCAAGGAAGATTGATCAAGCAATTAAACATTAACTGTTCCTTTCAATAAGCCAATAGAAATCAGTGGTACAATTAGCTATCCTGTATGTGTATATATATATTTTTTTCTCCTTCCTTCTTTCTCTCTTTTCTCCTTTCCCTCATCCCAGTTGTTTTTTCATTTTGAGCAGTTTCTTTCCCTTTCACAATATCTATTGTTCCTTTCAGATTTTATTTACTGTTTCACATTCTTACACTAGGGAGACAATATGATGTTTACACATGTGAGTCTGATTTATTTCACTTATGAGTATGGTGTCTAATTGCATCCATTACTCTTCCTTTTGTCCAGGTTCCTGTTGCATTAAGCATTGATTTTTTATACTTTGATTTTGAGTCTATGAGTGACTTTGATTAAGCTTGTTTCCTTTATGCAGTATACCACTATGTTTGTTTTTTGATCCAATCAGGCAGTCTGTGTCTCTAACCTGGGGAGTTGAGACTATTTACATTGAGAGTTGTTACTGACAGTCTCCTATCATTGCACTGTTTTTGTATTGTTGATTCCTTACTTTTCCTTTTGCTTAATTGCTCACCTTGCTTGATACTTTCATTTCATTAATCCTCTTGGGATTGTTCATTTCACTGTCTCTGTCTGTCTTTGACTATTTTTTGCAGTTCTGGTTGGGCATTCATGTATTGATTAAGGTGATCTTTGGCATGAAGGCCCTAATTTCTCCATCAATTTTGAAAGATAGCTTTTCAAGATATATTAATCTTAGATGAAAGTTATTTTCTTTTAGGGCTTGAACTTCTCTCCAAGTTCTCCTGGCCATTCAAGTTTGTGCTAAAAAATCTGCAGTAACTTTATAAGTGAGTTTTTGTTTTTCTCCAACAGCTTTTAAAATTTTATCCTTGTACTGGAGCTCAGGGATTTTTAATGATGACATGTCATGAAGAAGTTCTTTCCTGACTGTGGCTACTTGAGGTTGTAAATACCTCCTTTACCCATGTGTTGGAAAACTTTGTGTTTCAATTTCTGTATGCAGATTTTTTTTTAATCACCTGTCCCCTATCCTATTTTTTCCTAATCTTGTTATTCCCATGATGTCTTGTTTTTAAGATGTCTCTGAATACATGGTCACCCGCATGATTCCTATTTTCTAGATCTGCACTTTCTCCTCATGTCAGTATCTTCTGGTACTCTTACTTTCAATATAATTTTTCATTTCCTATATTTCTGTTTGGCACCTTTTCAAAGACCCTATTTAATTCCTAACCTGGTCATTGTATAGTTTGTATTGTTTGGGTTAGCTAGCTTTTCACATGTGTCTTCTTGAAGCTTGTTGGTCATTTTGTTAAGTCCATTATCTGTTCAGTTCCATTATCTTTGGGTTTTCTGAACACCTTACTGATCTTGTTGTGTTTATTCTTCTTTTGCCAGTTCGTACATTTCAGTCATCTTGTTTTCAGTTTGCTCCCATCATGTCCACTGGATCAACTTTGGGGAAGGGAGGAGATTTTGGAGAGATTCTGTTGCCTTGTTTCTTCATATTTCTTATTGTGAGGGTTGGAGATCTATTAGAATAGAAAGACTGTGTTGTTAGTGTGGAGATCTCATTTGTTGGAGCCTACTTCCTAGCGATGTGAACTTGGCTTAAGTTGCTTCCTGTCGTTTATAGACCTCTTCAAACTACTCAGTTTAATAGAATGTGACTCACTCACTGTATTGCAAGGAGAGAATATCTACAAGATACATCAATATCAACATTAGTCCTCTATAGTAAAATTTAACAATTTCAGACTTTCATCAATGACTCATACACATTTTATTATACTACTGCTCAAAGATAGGCTGAGATGGGATTGGTAGGGGAAACAATAAGGAAAAGGAAGGGGAGTAGCTCAGAAAGAAGACCGGGAAAAGAGGAAAATAATAGTTGAAGGAAGAAAAACCAAATGTAAAAAAAATATCTTGAGTAGTGGGCTGTGGAAAGGAGGGTTGAATATTCATGACAGCAGGAAGCACAGTTCTGAGGGAGGCAACTGTAAGTGGAGATTCTGGGGATCTGCGAGTAGGCAGGAGCTCGATAATATGCCAATAGCTTGTGTTTGTGTTCTTTATATACAACTTTGTTGGGGCAGACATGGCCATGCGAGGGACTATTAAACTGAAAGCACATACACAGAGACTTTCCAGATACCCACTATGCCAGGTGAGAGGAGGCAAAGAGGAAGTAAAAGGATAAGAAAGGGGAAACAGAAAAAAATAAAAAGGAAAGTAGAAACTGCCCCCCAGACCACAAAATTACAGGGGCAACGTTACAAAACTAATGCGCCCTCGTAGCCCTACTTATACCGCAGTCTGATCTCAGCCAGCAAAGTCTTTCTCGTGAATGTGGACAAGCTTTGATCTGTTCAGGTGTCTGCCTGGGAGTGTGCGGACCTGGTGACCCAGGTGGACTCCTGAGTCAGTGTCCCCAGGACCAGCCATGTCTGGGTGTGGCTAACTGGAGGGTTCTGTCTTTGTCCTAAGATCAGACCCCTCAGGTAAGTCACAGGTGGGAGGTCTGTTGAGGTCAGCACAGCACCCAGTTTTCCACTGATGTCCCATGGGCTTTGTTGATCTCTGCTCTTCTCCTCACCCAGCAAACCCTGAGTGTGCTTCTGCATTCTCCGTCCTTCTGGCACACACTGCAGGTTACCTTCTGGCTAAGGTGCTGCTCTCAGGCCCTGTGCCCTTCATACTTCTTTCCTTACTTTCTACAAATTGTCACTCTCCAGCCTGCAATCTCAAGTGGTCTCCCAGGGCCTGTGCATTCAGCAGCCCTCAGCTGACAATGGTAAAGGCTTGCATGGGGATGCTGGAAGGTGGGCAGTGGGGGAAGCGGATGCCCTCAGGCACAACTCTCCAGTGTTGAAGGAAAAAGGAGCAAGGGTCTGTTCCTGGGCTGGTCTGTTTATTTGTTGCCCTGGATCCCACTGTTTTAGTTGCTGGTCACTCGTGTAACCCTCAAAGCCGCAGCTATTCCAGGTCCTTCACCAGCACCGTGTACTTGTGTTCAGCTCACCAAGGGCCCACTGGTGCTTGGTCAGTCGCTTCTCTGTGGCTTTCAGTTTCTCTGGTGACCTCGTCTGTGACTTTCTTGTTTGCTGTGGTCTTTTACCTGGTCGGGAGGGTAGGAAGGTGAGGAGCCTGTTTCAGTGGCATGACCTCTGCCAAAGCGCTTCCTCAGGACCTTAGATTTTCTCCCAAGGTGGTGTGTGCACCAGACCTGCAGTGTAAGGAGTGCCAAGGTCCAAGATGGTCTAATTTCCCCTCTAAACCTCCCTGATTTTGGATTTAGAGCTGGTGGGTTTTGCTTTGCCTTCCCATGTCTGGCTTTCCTTGCCATCTATCCCATGTGCCCTTGTTTTCTGGAGAATGACTTTGGGGCCTGTCTCATGCATAATTTCCCTATTCAGTCATGATGGAAAGAATCCTGAGTTGTTTCGTGAGTACAGAGACACAGTTATCTGGGACTAGGCTGAGTTTGCTAATGGATTATTGGAGACCGAGCTGTACACGGTTAAGTTACTGAACACAGGGATCTCTAGCTGTGTTGGAAAAGCTCATATTCATAATGCTCTGAAGTGGAGATAACACCACACACACACAAAAAGATAGCACCATAGCTGAGGCAGCTGAGGGCACAGGCTGGTGACATACCCTACTCCAGAGCAATAAAGCTACCAACCCAGGACATCAAATAGTTCTCTTAATTGGTGAGACTTACTGCCTTTGTTTCAACTTCACAGCTTTGGGCTTTGTATCCTCTTCTATCTGCACCCTGCAAATCTGTGGAATAAATACTGGCTGTCCCGGGAAGTTCATTTTCTTCACTCCCAGAAAGCCTTCACTCCTGAGAGAGTTCTGACCTTCCTAGACCCCCCTCCCGTTCACACCGTTGTCTTTTATTTAAGCCATTCATCATCCAGTCATTTAGGAGACTGGGGCTAGGCCAAGACCCTGACAATGGATGCTTGCGCTTATTGAAGAAGTTCTTGTCCTGCCCCCCTATAGGGACTGAAAGATGGGGCAGTATCTTCCTTGATGACACTTCAAAGGGATAAGACATAATGCAAGGGGGGGAGAGAAAACACAATTATAAGTTTTGTACAGAAAATTAGCTAAGAAAAGGAAGGTCAGGATCTCTAGTCAGGAAGAAAAGTGCTTAAATGTGTGTGGAAGCTGAGGAGCATAGATGGTAAGGATGTGTTGGTTGATGTTTCTTATTGGAACTCTTCACTTATAACACTGAAGTTTCTAATTATACATGCCATCTTATGGTATTAAAGAAGTATGTGGGTAGCATTTTCATCTTCAATGAATTTTCTTTTTCTGTTAAGCTAAATGATGTAAAATAAATGTAATCAAGTGATAATTGGTGGCAACACAGATTATAGAGTTCATTTTATTTCTGTGAGCTTTTCTATCATGAAATTTTCAAATCGCCCTCCCCAGCCCTTTCAGTGAGGTTTTGATGTATTAATTGATGGAAGTATTTTCTTTGCTGTTTTATTTTTTTTTCAATTTTCATCGATTGAATATTTTAACATGGAGTTTGAGTTCTTTCTAATTGTTATTGAAGTAAACAGGTTGCTTTGATGATGAATGATTGAGTTGCCTGTCATTAACCTACACAGATTGCTTTGGCTCAGACCAAAAGCTCTGTGGAAGCTGAGCTCTCCAATTTCTGATCTCCGACATCCAGGTCATATAGCGCAGTAGTGCTGTGGTTTTGTCCTGGCCAGGAAAAGTACATGGAATCCACTCCATTTTTATACACATGAAATCTCTTCAATGCCTCGGTTTGAGACTTTGTTTTGTTTTAGTCAATACTGTGCTGACTTATCTTTTCCTTTCCTATCACCAAGTTCGTAAGAAAATTATTTTAAAAAGTGTATCTGAATCTTTTTGGAAAAACACAATTAAAAATATCTGCTAACACAGAAAATCTTCTGTACAATTGTAGAGAACAAAGAGAGCATTTTGTTATCACACAATGACTAACGCAGGCTACAGTGGACATCACAGGCCATAAGCAAAAGAACGTGCAGGTACAGAAAGGAAAGCCTGCTCTTTCTCATACAGCAGGGTGACAAGAGCCATTACATAGGGCCAGATGTTTTATCCAAGGTGAGAAAAATGCTCTGCATTCTCTCTGATGAGCAAGGAGGGACAAGTTGGAGCCCAGCTCACGGGTGAAGCTGCAGTGAGGGAGACCGGGCACCAATCTCCCTGATGCTCACCCTGCACTGAGGCCTGGCAGATGCACATTTCTGGCATGAAAACCTGGCAAAAGGCTCATTTAACTTTTAAAATAATTTGCATGCAGCTCAGTGAGACAGAGAAATAATTTACATTGTCAAGTTTCCTAAAGGGAATGCTAAAGAGAGAAGGGGTATTAAGCTCTCCTCTCCTTTCCACACCACAGAAAATTTTAAATGTAAAGTTTTATGGTTTCTACTGGCCCTTATAACCCAAGCAGTATTTAAAATACTATTTTCTATCACTTTCAAGTCACTTTAAATAGTACTACAAGTGACACTTGGAACAGTATTTGTAAGTAGATGAAACTCCTAACCAAGTGTATTCTTTTTTTATTTTAAAAATTAAAAATGCTAACAAAACAGCAATGAAGACAAAATCAACAGAACACAAAAAGAACAAAAACGATACATGACCTCAAAACAAAATGATAGGAATTAACAATGGCTGCTACATTACGTATTGTTATCTTCAGTGAAGTTGCTCAGCCCACCCAACGTAAGAATGTAAGATTCATTAAACAATCAAAGACAGTAACAAGTAATAAACAAAAGCCATTGGAAATGATGCAGAGCTTCACCATACAAGATGGTAGGAGTTCAGCAATGGTTCATATACTGCATATTATTGTTTTCAGATCAGTCGGATAGCTGGGATAGGTGTATTGCTGATGTCTATGGTTTACTGAAAGGAACAGTCAATGCTTAAAATTTTCTTTTTTCTTGACCAATTTCGCACACTTGAATTGGGTAATCAGAATGGCTGATCCAAGTGTTTTTTTGGCTAAAGATATCCTCTGTGAATTAGTGGAAACACCTTTACATTATGTCAGAAATTCTTTTTCAAATCTCATATATCCTGTTTTTTATTTTAAAGACAGTAATAGGCATTAGATATACTAGTGGGCTTCCACAGCTATTTAAAATGAATGAGACTCAGTGAGTAATTAATTTCATTTGCCATAGGACTCTTTATTCTAGCTCAAATTATATAGCTAGTTCTTTTTCAAAACTGTGCCTCTTAGTTTTGAGATATGAAAAGTTTACTAGGTACATTTCATTCAAATTAAATCATATATATAGTCCCTAAATTTATCCCTTCATCGGTTCAATATATAGTTTGAGGATATATTGTGTATAAATTCCTATTTGTGGCCTAGACAAGGATTTAGTAAGCTAAAGGATTAGACATTTAAAGGTACTATATTGTCATTATTGTAGAATAGCTAAGAAGTCAGGAAGAAAAATAATAGTTGCACTTATATAATGTATCATGAAGAAATAAGTATTTCTTATGAAAAATGTTATTACATTTCTAGGAATTTTGTGGGCTCTATTAAATGCAATATAAAAATTTATAATTAAGTTATATTAAAAATAAAGGTAATAAATCACAACTTTCTAATTATTTTACTATCATTTTAAGGTTATGTCTATTATATATGTGTGTGATAGTGCTAGATTATTGTGTGCTACTCTGCATTTCTTTCCAATTCTACATTCAGTGACACCACAGTAACAGCCTGGAATTGGCCATTGCAGATATTTACGACATAGAAGTTGGCAAGTATTGCAAAACTGTGCTGCCTTTCCTCCCTAAGGCAATGTACCAGCATGTCCCTGGATGAAGATGCAAACACTCTTGGTTTGAATACTAGGAGTATGGTCCTTCTGGAACTTCAGTTGTAAGTAGCTAAGTATGGGGCAGAGGAAGTGAACACTGACTGTTATGGAGTGCTTACATGCTCTAGCTTTGAGAAGCAAGGGCTTGGAGTGATGACAGAAAAGTGCTGTCACACTTTAAGTCATGGAGGAGGCAGATCTGTCCTTAAAAAGTGGCCAGACTTGCAGTATAATTTTGGAACTGACAAAACCAAACACAAGGGAACCAGTTCAGAGCCTGGAGGTCACATGAAAGAGGAGGAGAGTTTGAAGTGTGACATTGGAAGAGATATGAAGGAGAGAGGACTGGCTGGAGAAATGGTTAGAAGTTAAACCTTCCAGTAGCTATGACGTGATGCGTGGCGGGGAGAAGATTATGTGTAACTCCTATTTCTGCCCGGGTTGGAAGGATGGCTATGCAAGCTGATGAGGAAGAGAATAAAAAAGTAAGAGCAAATTTAGATGAGGAAGATGGTATCTACACTGTGTATAACGGTGGTCTCTTATTATATCACATTCCAAACCTTTCAGTTTTGACACCCAAATAGAATGATAATGTGACACATTATCATTATTTGATAGTTAATAATGATAATGTGAAAGGAAGGGGCTGGTTTAGGGCAATCAGCTTTTGGGGTTGACCCTGCTATGCCTGCACAAGACTGCAGAGATCAAATGAAGATCGTATGGAACACTGGAGCCTTGTCATTTGGGAAACTCCATACTATTCCCACTCATTCTCTTGTACATTATAAGAAAGGCACGATAGGGTTCTAGAAATACTTACTTAGTTATACATGTATAACCATGTATATATTTCTAGTACATATTGTAAAATGTTCATGAAGCTTATTTTGGTAACACATTTAGTGTATATGTATATGTGATTGATGGGAGTTGCATAGAAATTACATGCCTGGGACTCTTTCCTAAAATAAGAGAAATGACACTCACTCTGATGGGCGGCTCTGGTCTCAGCCCCGTGGCCCGGTGTCTTTGCTATCGCTGTGAAGAAGAACTATGCGGCTGTGCAATTGAAAATTGAGCTCCTGCCCATTGGGGTTCCAGAAGAAGCAAGTTAATGCCTTTTTTTCTGATAATTTTAATTGGCAATTATAGTAGAAGGGAAATTGAATATTTTTTTAGAATAAATTGAGAGAGAAGACTGCCAAAGTTCTGGACTATAGCCAGAAGACTTCTAATAGTGAGAAATACTTAAATTTATATTTTTAAAAAGACCTGGGAAACTTGCTATTTCTCCTTATCATAAAACACTACAGCATATTTTATTTTCTTTCTTAGACTCATCCAGTTGACTCCATAGTAAGTGTTCTATACATAGGAGTCAGTATAAAGCCTTTCCTCCCCCATCCTAGGTGTATAGATGAGGTCATTATAACACAGGACAGATGAACAAGACTGAAGGACACACATTTACTTAGCATAAGTTTCGCGTGACACAGGAGCTTTCATAAAGAAATGAATACACAAGGAAATATATATATATATATATATATATATATATATATATATAATCTGTTTTTTCCCCCCACATTTAATGGAAAGGATAACAGTGGGGAAGTATGACTGGGTAAAAATGTGTGATCAATAATAAGCTGAGGGAAGTGCCCACGGCTTGTTTGTTCAGATCCTTCTCTGCAACTGATCACCTTCAGAAATCCGAATGCTGTTTTCCTCCAAGTGAGAAAAGGGTGCTTCACATAGGAGGATCTAATGGTCTGCTTCAGAGGAAGGTCAGAAAATATTTTCTAGGTTCGCTGATATGTTTCAGGAAAGAAGGGCAGGAGAAGAACAGAGAGTGATCTTCCTGCTTCTTTAGTTTTCTCAAGTTTCTTCATCTTCAAATATTTTTGTTAGTGTGTCCTGAACCCCACCAATAGCATCCTTAAACTGTTTTTCTGTACTTGAGGGAACCATGAGATAACATATGATGAAATCATGACTTTCCTCAAAAGTTCAGGCTTTTAAAAAACAACATCCATTTGGCTATATATAGATCACTAGAAATTTAAAACCATTTCATTTTTCAGGGGCTCACAGTCATAGGCAGAGAACACGACGTCCAGGCTTACTGCAGTGAACTGGCGTGCACAGAGATGGGAAACACATGGTCTAAGGGAGACACACCCAGCAGCCTGAGAAGGAATGTCAGCTGGAATTGGCCTTCCAGGTACGATAGGGAATAGAGAACCTGGATCCCGTGGAATCAAGCTTTATGAAATAATAGGAGATGATATTGGAGGGACAGGGAAGGACCAGAACATGAAAGTCATGAGGAGTTGTATAAAAGTTTAGATTTTATCTTGAAAACAACTGGGGATCCTTTGTGAAGCTTGGAAATAGAACACCATGAATAATTTTAATTTGTAGGAAGATTGCATTGGCAAGAGAGAGGAGGCAGGGAGGAAGACCAGTTGGGAGACGTATAATAATCTGTCCTGGTCAGCTTTCCTAGCTCTGAGGCACAATACCCAAAATATACTATTTAAAGAAGGAGAATTTTGATTTTAATCCCATGAATTCAGGGATTTAGTCCATGGTGCTGGCTCCAAGGCAGCAGTATCATAGTGAAAGGTCATGATAAACAGATGGAATACTTAGGTATCAGTCTCACAAAGTAAGGAAAAGATCTCCACATTGAGAACTACAGTACTCTGAAAAAGGGTATTGAAGAGGATATGAGAAAATGGAAAGATATCACTTGCCCTTGGCAGAAAGAACAAATGTAGTGAAAATGGCCATACTTTCAGAATTGTTATACAGATTTAATGTAATCACAGTTAAAATACCAATAGCATACTTCACAAAACTTAAGAAAACATGCCTAAAATTCATCTGGAACCAGAAGAGACCTAGCAAAAACAATTCTGGGCAACAAAAGCAAGGCAGGGGGCATCACAATTCCTGATTTAAAATTATACTACAAAGCCACTATAAGCTGGGAGTGGTGGCACACACCTGTAATCCCAGCACTCGGGTGGCTGAGACAGGAGGGTTGTTGTGAGTTCAAGGCCAGCCTGGGCTATAAAGTGAGCTCAAGGCCAGCCTGAGCTGCACAGCAAGACCCTGTCTCAAAAATACAAAAAGCAAGAGCAAGCAAACAAACAAACAAAAGCCACTGTAACAAAAAAAGCATGATACCAGCAAAAAAGAAAAAAAAAAGAAAACAGACCTGAGGATCAATGGGACAGAATAGAAGATGCAAAAACAACTCTAAATACAGGTGGCCACCTCATCTTTGACAAAGATTTATCTTTGACAAAGGGGCCAGATATATTCACTGGAAAAAAGATTGCCCCTTTAATAAATTTTACCGGAAAAACTGACTTTCTACATCCCAAGGACCAAAACTAGATCCATGTTTTTCACCATGCACAAAACTAAAATCAAAGTGGATCATAGATCTAAATTAAAACAGAAATAATAAATCTACTGGAAGATAAAATAGACAGAACTCTTTCAGACATAGGTGTAGGCTAAGCCTTCATGAAAAAACCTTCAACTGCACAGGAAAATGCTACAAAGAATCAACAATTGGGGTCTCATCTTATTCAAAAGGTTTTACACAGCAAAAGAAATCACCAACAGAGTGAAGAGAGAACTGGGAAAAAATCCTAGTCAACTGCTTCTCAAACAAAGGACTATGTCTTGGTTACTTTTCTCTCATTGCTGAGACAAAATATCCAACACCCAAAATGAAGGAAGGAAAGGTTTATTTAGCTTACAATTTGTGGAGGTTTCAGTCCATACTTGGCTGGCTCAGAGGCAGAGTGGCACATGGCAGAGGACAAACGTTCATGGCAGCAGAGCACAGCAAAAACAACCAGAGCAAAAGGGAGGAATGGTAGCAAGCAGCCTCTTTCCTTCCCTTACATTGTAAACAGGCTACCCCCACCCAGGGGCCCCGTAGAACTCCCATAACCTCCATGTCCTCCTCTTCCACAGGCTCAGGATATATACAAAGTAAGCACTCTGGCTTCCTGCTGAGTCACTCAGCCAAACTTATAGACTTTGCAAGTTGACACAATGTATCAAACATGACAGTCTAATATCTAGAGCATATAAAGAACTCAAAAAATCAAACTCCTCAACTTTAAAGGTCCAATCTAAAAATGGGCATCTCAGATGCACACACTTCTGAGATGAAGTAGTACATGGCAAATAAATATATGAAAAAATGTTCAACTTCACTGGTAATTTGAGAGATGCAAATTATTATTATTTTTTTTAATTTCATTTTTAAAGACAAAAGAATGGAGACATATGAACCAGAAAAGCCATAAACACTACAGAAAATACAAAGTTATACAGAATATAGTAGGGAATTAGAACTGGATGTTGTATTACATAGTTATCTTCACATTAGTTAACACAAAAACATTAAAGGAAATACCAAATTATAGATAAGATAGTAGGGAATTTGCACTGGATGCTGTATAATATAAAGTTATCTTCATTTCTGCTAATACAAAAACAACTGAGGAAA